>JAOEHY010039698.1:32062-53179 GCA_025447955.1 Psilopsiagon aurifrons | reverse complement strand
GTGAGGTCTCACGAGAGCAGAGTAGAGGGGCAGGATCACCTCCCTCGACCTGCTGGTCACACTCCTTTTGATGCAGCAAATCTTTCTATGAGATCACTATTGAATTGAAAGAAAGAGTTTGGTGGGGATTTTTTGTTTGTTTGTTTTGGTGGGTTTTTTTATTTTTTTTTTTATTTTCTGTTTTGTTTTGTTTTTTGGTTTTTGTTTTGTTGGGTTTTGTTTTTTTTTAGAGGACCCAGAAAAACAAAGATCTGTTAGGTTGAAGTTGCAATGTCAAGTCCCTGCATTTCCCCCAAGTTCAGTAGAACCTCTGCACACGTGCCAGGTTGAAAACACAACCAAAGGCTTGGTCATGTTATAGAAAGTAAAACTCATTTCTTTTCTTGTCTTTCTGGTTTTGGTTGAATATCTTTATTTTGTGTCTTCCCTGCCTCCTCCTGCTGTCTTTCTTTTTAAAGTTAATCTCATTTAAGCAAACAAAGTTATAATGCTTCAGTTAATTATAAGACTTGCTTAGTGCAACTGCTGGAGACTTTCTTTTTCCCAAAGACTGAATGAATTGTGATGGCATTAAAGTACATTTCTATTTGAGGCAATATAATTGTTAATTTATGTTTGCCTTTGCCTTGTCAACTGTAGAATATAAACAATAATTTGATGGCCCCCCCATCTCTTTTTGTTGTTGTTACTCAGAGTGATGCATTACAGCTATGCAGTAAGATAAGCAGTGCCATTGATAGAGTTGATCACATGTTCACATCTGAGTTTGATGCTGAAGTTGATGAATCTGAATCTGCCACTCTGCAGCAATACTACAGGGAAGCAATGATTCAGGGTTATAATTTTGGGTTTGAGGTAAGGAAACAAATGACATGCTAATGACATGTTTTTCTTTTGGTAAGAACCAGTTGAAATTTCTGGTTTTGTATTTGTGCAAATAAGGTAACCGTAACTCTGTGGGATTAAGAAGAATTCATAGAATCATCAAGATTAAAAAAGATATTTAAGACCATGGAGTCCGACCATTAACTTAACATTGCCAAGTCCTCTGCTAAACCATGTCCCTAAGCACCACATCTACATGTCTTTTAAATACCTCCAGGGATGGTGACTCCACCACTTGCCTGGGCAGCTTGACAACCCTTTTAGTGAAGAAATTTTTCCTCATACCCAGTCTAAACCTTCCCTGGTGCAACGGGAGGCCATTTCCTCTTATTAACTGGGAAGAGACCAACCCCTGCTTCACTACAGCCTCCTTTCAAGTAGTTAAAGAGTGTGAAAGGTTCTCCTCTGAGCCTCCTTTCCTGCAGGCTGAACAACCCCGGTTCTCTCATCCTCTCCTTGCAGGACTTGTATTCCAAACCCTTCACCACCTTTGTTGCCCTTTTCTGGACCTACTTCAGCACCTCGATATGTTTCTTGTAGTAAGAGGCCCAAAACTGAACGCAGTATTCAAGGTGTGTCCTCACCAGTGCCCAGTGCTTTGTGAGCAAAATGCAGGCACTGAGCCTTGTTCAACCTTATACAGTTGCCCTCTGTCCATTGATCCAGCCTGTCCAGATCCCCCTGTAAAACCTTCCTTCCTTCAAGCAGATCAACAGTTCCACCCAACTTGGTGTCATCTGCAAACTTACAGAGGGCGCACTCAATCCCTTTGTCCAAATCATTGATTAATATATTAAACAGAACTGGCCTCAGTACTGAGTCCTGGGGAGCACTACTTGTGACTGGATTTAACTCCATTCACCACCACTCTCTGGGCATGTTCATCCAACCAGTTTTTAATCCAACACCCATCCAAGACTTGAGCAGCCAGTTTTTTCAGCAGATTTCTGTGAAGGCTTTCCTGAAGTCTCAGAAGACAACATCCACAGCCTTTCCCTCATCCACAAAGTGGGTCACCTTGTCATGGATGGGGGTGAGGTTAGTCAATCAGGACCTGCCTTTCACAAACTCATGCTGACTGGGTCTGATCACTTGGTTGTCCTGTACATGCCACGTGATGGCACTAGAGGTGATCTGTTCTGCCTTGGCACTGAAATCAGCCTGACAGGCCTGTAGTTCCCAGAATCCTCCTTCCAGCCCTTCTTGTAGATGGGCATCACACATTTACTAGCTTCCAGTCAATTGGGACCTCGCAATTCTAGCAGATCATCATGCAAAGTATATGCTGGTGCAGAAATCTTATGGGAAAATGGTTGTAAAAGAACAAAGAGCTCTATTAAATGCAGACTCCAATTAGCAATGCCTGGAGCTTTTAAAAACTTTAAGAACTTAATGATTTCAGGTGTTGTCATGTAAGCTCTGCTACCTGGCAGTGTTTTAGGTGAAATCAGAAAGATCTTTTGATATTGATTGTAATGTGTAACTTCGCTTCTTACAGTTTTTTCAGCCTAGGATATCATAATGTTGTAAATGAGCCATTCTTAAAAAGCTCATGGTGATTTTTTGGTGTGCTGCATATGGCTTTTGAGTGCCTGTTTCAGAGTGCTGATGAGGAAATGCCATGTTCATGTTGCTTTTGTATACAGGTTTAATATTTAATTCCTGTGAGCTTTGTGAATGTTTTTTAAGACAGTATCATGCTCTAGCGTGCTTCTAAGGTTTGTCTTAAAAAAAAACGAAACAGCTGGCATTTCTGTTTAATTTTTTAAATGCAGACATACAGCTTTTTAATCCCTTAATGCTACCTGCAGTGTAACTAAAAATAAATGCTATTTTGTACTTCAATCTCTAATTATAGAATTGAGCTTTTTTTTTTTTTTAATAAATATGCAACTGCTTGCATAAAATGATTTTGTCTAAGACTAGGATGTGACTGTTACCATACTGTAGAATTTAGGTAGACTGCAAATACTCCAGTGTATATTACGGATGGTATTCCTGTTCTTCTTCTTAAGATGTGAAAAGTAATCTTTAGTTTCTTACAGTACCATAAAGAAGTTGTTCGCCTGATGTCTGGAGAATTCAGGCAGAAAATTGGAGACAAATATATCAGCTTTGCCAGAAAATGGATGAATTATGTGCTAACAAAATGTGAGAGTGGCCGAGGCACTCGACCCAGGTAACAGCCAACTTGTTACTACCATAGTAGTTTGTGTTTAAATATCATGCAGGATTTCTCACACTGTGAATAATGCTTTCTTGTTTAAAAGTTCTTCTGAACTATTGATTCTTATGGCTCTTAAATTTTGAAAGTAATTTGAATAGTAAATGCATAAAGCCAAGTGAACACTCCAGCTGCTTGGCAGAAGAATGTTGAACATTTTGCCTTATGTTAGTTGACAGAAAATGGGAAGAAAAAGTGGAGTTTGTTGGACCCAGACAAGTAAAAGACTTTAGGTAAGGGTGATTAGGTTGGAACAAAAGTGCCCTGTGGTCAGGAGTCAATAAAGATTGCAGAATATGCAACAGTAAATCTCTGGGTATTCTGCAGAGAATTCCATGCCAGTTGTGGAAATGTACATATGGAAACTTTAGCCTCCTGTAGATGTCCTTCTATTAGTTTATTCTGAAAGCATCTGAAGTATGGCCTGCAGATGATGTAGAAGTATTTCCACTCCGGTGAAAACTCTTCCGTTTTACAATTGCAGTAATGGATGGATTTGTGGATTTTGTTTTCTTGTAGTCTCAAGTACTTTCTGTCGTCAGTAGTGTTGCGTCCAGTGGTTGCTCAAACTGTGCTTACAGTTGGTGCTATGAAACTACTCCTGGGCACTAATGAAAAAAGTTACAATCTTGCATCACTTTGAGGATGTAAACAGAGGAACTGGGAAACTGGACCAAGCAAAATGATACCATTACTTACTTTGTTTATTTAGGTGGTTTTGCAGCTGGTGTATCAGAAATTTAATAGAATTATTTTGTATTAAAATAGATGCCTTATATTGATCTGTGCTAGCAGTTTATATATCAGTGACAGTTTTCTTTTCTTAAAGTATAGGGCTGATCAGTCTGTCTTGGAGGTGGTTTGTCCTGCTTGCTGGAGGACTGAAAGAGTGGGTAGCCTGAATGAAGTATGTGTGGATAGGCTAGTTAGCATGGTGTGCTAATCTTCAAAACACAAAAGGAAGCAAACAAACAAAACAAAAAAACCCAACCAAAACCAACTTAAAGGGCTTGTCAAGTATGTTAACAGTAAAAGCAGGATGAAGGTGAAGCAGAGATGTTTAATGCCTTCTTCATCTCAGTCTTCAACACAACTGGTGGAATGGGTTGCCCAGTGAAGCTGTGAATGCTCCATCCCTGGCAGTGTCCAAGGCCATGTTGGACATAGCCTTAGGTGGCATGGTTTAGTGTGAGGTGTCCCTGCCCATGGCAGAGGAGTTGGAACTAGATGATCTGAAGGTCCTTTCCAACCCAATTCTATGATTCTGTGACTCTGGGATTCCTGGAGTCCTTGGTTGGAGTACCACTACTAGGGAAGTGATGAGACCCTGTTTGACTTTCAGCTTAAACAAGTTTTGCTGCAGCAGTAGAATACACACAAGTCTGTGGAGCCTGATGGAATTAATTCCAAGGTACTGAAGGAGTTGGCCAGTGTTATTGCAAGGCCTCCCTCTGTTATTTATCAGTGGCTGGAAATCTGCAGAGGACCCTCTTGACTGGAAGCTAGCAAATGTTATTCCAATTTTCAAGAAGGGCAAGAAAGAATACCCTGGTAATTACAGCCTGTCAGTCTTACTTCAGTTCCTGGTAAAATTATGGAGAAGATCATTCTGGGTGTTATTGAAAAACACCTCAGAGACAATGTCTTCATCAGTCAAAGTTGACGTGGGTTCACGGAGGGCAAGCCATGCCTTGCTAGCTAAATATACTTTCGTGACAAGGTTACGTGATGAGTAGATGAAGAGAAGGCAATAGACGTGATTGGGGGTTTGTGTCTTTTAATTATTATTTTGACAGCTTTTGATACTGTCTCTCACAATATCCTGAACAAAATGTCCAGCATACAGGTAGGCGTGCACAATATGATGGGTGAACAGTTGCCTGAATGGTTGGGCTCAAAGAATTGGAGCAAATGGTAATATTTGGCCGGTGTTCTCTGGGGCTCAGTTTTAGGACCAGTTCTCTTCAATGCTTTTATCAGTGATCTGGACACAGGAGTTGAATCCCTAAGAAAGTAAGTTTGACAATGATAATAAATTAGGAGGAGCTGTTGATTCCCTTGAAGGTACAGAGATCTTACAGGAGAGAACTTGTTAAATTTTAAGTACTGAGCGGTCATCTCCTGAAATTTAACGAGTGCCAGATTTTGCAGCTGAGGTGGTGTAATCCTGTATGTACATATAGATCAGAGGCCAAGAGGTCGGAGTGCAGGCCTGCAGAAAGGGATCTCGTGGTTCTGGTTGATGGTAAGCTTTATGTGAGTCAACAGTATTCCCTGGTAGTGAAAAGGGCCAACCATATCTTGGGTTGCATTAGGTACAGTATAGCTAGCCAGTTGAAAGAAGGGATTGTCCCATGATACTTACCATTGGTGCAGCCTCAGTTTGAATATGTGTGCACTTTTGGGCTCCACAGTGTAAGGAGGATGTAAAAACGTTAGTGTGTTTAAAAAGAGCAACAAAGATGGTGAAAGGACTAGAAGGTAAGACTTAATGAGAAGTGATTGAGGATAGTAGTATTGCTCAACTTGGAGAAGAGGACACTGGGGGATGACTTCATTACTGTCTATGACTTCCTCATGTGAGGAAAAGCAGAGTGGGAGGCACTGTAGACCATGAGGAAACAGCTTAAAGGTGTGTTAGGGGAAGTTCAGATTGGCTGCTAGGAAAGAGCTCTTTACTGACAGGGTGGAACAAGCTTCCTAGGGAAGTGGTCATGGCCGCAGACGTGTCAGTGTTCAAGAAGCATTTGGACAATGCTCTTATATATACTGTTTAATTTTTAGGTTGCCCTGCGTGGAGTCAGGAGTTGGACTCTGAGGATTCTTGTGGGTCTCTTCCAACTCAGGATATCCTATGATTCTACTTGCATTTTGTAGGTTGCGGCTACTAATTCTAGTAGGCCTAAGAGGAAGCAGTGAGGGGGAGAGCAGGTGACTGAAGACACAGCTTTCTCTAGCAAAGTTACTTTTTTGTTTTTCATTACGAATGTAGGCCCTGAAACCACTGATGCCCAGTTACTACTGATCAGATAGTCATGAAATCATTAGTAGTTTTGTTTCAGAAAGGAGAATTTAGGCAGGGAACATAGTGGTTTGGCTTGTTGCTGCTCTGAAACATACCACAAGTGAATTGATATTGTTCCTGAAGATAGAACATAATAGGTTGAGATATATAGCATGGCCTGCTTACTTTATTTGGCAGTGGCCTTGCTAAAGTCAGACTGTACCTGAGCATAACTGGGCAAATACTAATACAGATTAAATATTTTACCTCTTATATGTTCATCCATTTTCTTATAAAGATTTTATCATATTTTCCAGAGTAAAAATAATTAACTGCCATTTACTGTTCTTAGATGTGGTCGAAACTCTTATGATAGCTTTAGCCAAAGAGCAATTAATTTTCTGTCTTTTATTTTTCTTTGAGATAGGTGGGCAACTCAAGGTTTTGATTTTCTTCAAGCCATTGAGCCAGCATTTATTTCAGCTCTCCCAGAAGATGACTTCTTGGTATGGAATAAGTTATTCTGCTTGTTGTTTATTTCTAAGTGCTTGTGAAGTTATTAGTATATATTTCCAGAGATATTTTTTATAAACAATGTCTGAATATGAGTGCTGTCTGAAACAACTGCTGTTGTATATAACTGTTGATGTTGACCTCCTAAAATCATGGAATCACAGATTCAGCAAGGTTGGAAAAGACCGTTAAGATCATCAAGTCCAACCATTACCCGAGGACTGCCACGCCTAAACCATGTCACTGAGGGCCTCAGCTATACAGTTTCTGAATACTTCCAGGGGCAGTGATTCCACCACTTCCCTGGGAAACAGTGCAGTGCCTGATTACCCTCTCTGTGAAGAATTTTTTCCTAATATCCAGTCTAAACCTCCCCTGGTGCAACCGGAGGCCATTTCCTATTGTTCTGTCGCTTGTTACTTGAGAGAAGAGACCGACCCCCACCTTGCTACAGTCTTCTTTCAGGTAGTTTGTAGAGAGCGATGTCTCCCCTGAGCCTTCTTCAGACTAAAAAAACCCAGTTCCCTCAGCTGTTTCTCACTCAATCCCCTCACCCAGATTATCAGTGAAGATACTAAACAGCACTGGCCCTAGCACCAAGCCTTGAGGGGACACCACTAGTGACCAGTCACCACCTGTATGTCATACAATTTACCACCACTCTTTGGGCTTGGCCATCTAGCCAGTTTCCAGCCCAGCCAAGAATACACCTCTCCAGGCCATGAGCAGCCAATTTCTCCAGGAGAACACTTCTCTATTTTGTAAGATTCTGAATAGAGTATTGAATAGGGTATGTTTGTGACCATTGCCATTAATGTTTTCAAATTGCTGACAAGTTGCTGGTACATCTTAGGAGGTTATTTTGCTTTGCTTCTTGGGAAAGTTGATGGCAGCTTTTTTTAGAATTACAGTTTATAATTATAATAAATTTCGAATAAGATTCTGACTCGTAGTTAACACCTGGAGTTCATTTATAGGTATGAATACAAAGTGACAGTTGTTTAAAGGTATTTCTTCAAATTGTGTCAACATGAAACATACTTTAAAGCATCTTTCTTTTGTTTTTATTGTGGAAAAAACCCAGTAGACTAAACCTGGGTTTTTTTCTGTGTTCTGCCTTCCTCCTTTTCCTGTGGAAGTAAAATTCTGAGAATTTATTTCTCTGGTCTTGATACAGTCCTACAGAGAAGTGATAGCACACTTGCCACAAAGTAGCAGTATGTGAGTGCTAGCACCTCTGATTTTTATTAATTTCAAGATGTGTTATGAAATGCCAACCACATTAATCTTGCATAATACAGAAACAATATAGTTTAGTATTTTTTCACATGTATTTTTATCAGGAGCTCTCAACTAAGTTTTGTTTTAGTCCTGTGTGTGTTGCTGGGAAGGGTTGTTGGCCTAGATGACAGAGTTAATCTTGTATTTGAAATACACTGATACTTTATCTTCAAGAATTAGCCCCTCAATACTATTCCTGTTGACACAATTTCTAAACAAGACTTTCAAAAAGTGGAAAGGGAAAGTGGGAGCCCAAAACCTTTAGCTGCATTTCTGAACTTCTGCTTTCTTAAACTGGATTTCAGTTTTGGAGAGCTTCACTTGAAATCACTTTGATTAATCTGACTCCAGTATAAAACAAGCCGCAGCATTTCACCTAAAAATGCTGTGTCAATCCTAATCTTTTATTTGGTTAATACCTGGTGTCACAGAAGAATTGCAGTCTAGATTCAAAGCTCTATATTCAAAGCTGAAATCCTTGCTCAGTCTGGGTTGGAAAAACACTTCTTTTTTTTTTTTTCCCAACTAGCTTCAAGTTCCTGGTGTTCACTAGGTTTTTGAATTTCTGGAAGCAGTTTTGATAGTCTGAATGACTGGTGTGTAGAAATGGCCTTTATAACAGCTATAGCAAAGAACGTAATTCTGATTCCTTATTGTGAAAATATGTCTTATCCCTGGTGTTCTGACAGGCAAATTGAATTCGAGGAAGATTTAATAACTTGTCTGAGGTTGCATACGCAGTGAATACTGCACCTGGTAATTACGCTCAGATTGCCTGAGAACCACCAGTTCAGTGGTTTTAACTATTAAAGATTCATGAAAGATTTGTTAACCTCACGGATAGATAAGTAGATTTCTTTCAATGCCTAGTGCTTCATATTTGTTGTTCTGCAGACTTCTGTCTTGTGATTCATGCCATCCTACTCTCGCCCATTTGGGTGTTTCTTCTTGGGCTGGGGAGAGAATGTTGTTGCACCTTTTTTCCAGTAAGCTTGGTGTTTATTTTTATTAACAACGGATATTTTTAAGTTCCCCTAACTTTATATCATGAAATGTTCTTTATGATGTATTATTATTCAGTTCTTATAGTTACATGGTTTTGACAAGGTCAAAAGGCAAGACAAAACTAAGACTTCATAGCTTAAAAAAAAAACCCAAACAAAATCAATGAAGTCAAAACTCTAATGTGGATCCAAACTTTTAATGTAATTGAAAGAATGTAGAGGTGCTTACTTGACAGATTATGTATTTAACCAGTAGAATTTTATTACTATGAGATTTAGCATGTGGGTATTAACTCTCTTGTAGCATGAAACAGCACAACTTTATCTGTTTGTCCTTTTTAGAGTTTACAAGCACTGATGAATGAGTGCATTGGCCACGTTATTGGAAAACCTCACAGTCCTGTAACAGGTTTGTACCTTGGTAAGGCAGAAGTTACTGGCCTTCCTTCTGGAGCTTTGCTGCTATGGTTGCAGAATTTTGATTGTAAAGTACTTGTAAAATGCTACAAATACCAATAAAAGTATTTTTAAGCTTTTTGTGAATGTTGATGCAAAACCGTTATTGCATGACATGTAAATACATGGTGGTTTTACTCAGGAAGTTAAAATGCCTCATAGATGCTTTCCTCTGATTTGGTCCTTGAATTCCCGTGAAGTCTTGCAGGCATTCTAGAAAAGGATTGTGCTTTATCAAGGTTTTCTAAAGAAGTGATTACAACTTTAAGGAGGCAGTAGTGGATCCTTCTCCCAAAATTTCATTGTGGTGCTGTAGACATTTACACTTCTGATGGACTTCATATTTTAGAGGGTACAGAGGAGTTATACCTGGGGGCTTGACAGTAGAGCTGTGGGAAGTAGTTCTCCAAATCACAAAATTTGTCATGTTGTAAAAAATATCCTTGGCATTCAAGTGAAATCAACATATTTCATTGTTTATCTTGAGAAAAGGATGTTTCCTCAGCTGTGTTTCCCTTTTCTGTATTTCTTTCTCAGCACTGTTTCCCTCTTCCTACTCCCAAGTCCGTTGACTGTTTTAGCTTTCAAAACAGCATGTCATCTTCCCTTTCTCCTGATGTCCACTTCTTGGACAGGGTTGATGGCAGAAGTCATATTAATTTGACTTGGACAAGAGGAGGTTTTTCAGTATTTCAGGAAAGTTTCAGTTTTGATATAATTTTGATAAGAAACTCTTACAGCGGAGAAACCTTTCACGATGAAAGTCAGTCAAATCCTGTGGAAAGAAGCGTAGTCTAAAATAATTTAAGCAAATACTGTACTGTGCTGTAAAATCTGTATATTTGCTTTTGAAAATGTTGTTCAGAGAAAGGCCCATGTTAGGTAAATCACTAGTGCGATGATCAGAAAGTACTGAAGCTCTTAGAAATGCTATTGCAGACAGAGCAGATCATGCAAACTAAATTGCTTTACAGCTTTTGGCTCAGAGGCATGGAGAGAGGGTGTCACAGAAGGATGATGCAGAATTGAACAACAGGCTGAAACTTTAATACCTAACTAAACATAAACTGTATCCTGGTTGCAGATGTTGCAGATACCTCTTTCTATCTCATGATTAAGAGAAAAATAAGAATTCCTAGTTCCATTTGCATGCTCTTTTATGGTCTTAAACCCCCTGTGATCTCTACCTCTTTTCCCAAAGCTGAGGATACAGCTGTGTTCATGCTGCTGCATGTAGGGGATCTGTGTTTTATCCTGTCGTTTTCCTTTGAGAAACAGCCTGTGGTCCACCCAAGTGGGTTAGGTTCTGCTTCTGGATCTTCTGCTAATGTCCTTGTAAATTGTAACAGGACAGCCAGCACATGGCTCTGGTATCTTTTACTGGTAATGCAAAGAAGGCAGAAACTCAGCTCGCTGTGATTAACCTAGCCTGGCAAAAAGTGCTGGCTCATATTTTGATGGGGATCTTGTGGTGTGGCTGCCACAACGTTTTTCTGGCTAATTGAGGAGGGAGGAGTTGAGGAAAGCAGAAGATGCTGCAGACTACTCTTACAGGCTAGGCATGAGAGTAGTGATGGCTTATTTAGGTTTGGCCCTCTCCCTTTGTACCACTTCCTTGGGGCAGACTGTTGTGTTGGGTATTAGTATAGGTAGAATTGGCATATGTGGGTTTTTTTCCCAGCTCATTTTGCTTTCTGTTAGTGTCTGAGAAAAATAATCCTGATGAAAAGGAGCATAATAATGCTGTTTGCTTTTTAATTGTTTGAATTGTTTAAAACAGTTTAGTTTGCTAATATTGATTTTACAATAAGATAAAAAAATAATCCTTAATCTGTGAAGCTGAAATAGTGAAGATATAGTTAAGTAATTACACCTCTTCTAATTGCTACTTTTTAATTCTTTGGAGAATTTTCATTATTTTATAGACGAGTTACATGATACAATAATATGAAAAGTATTCATACAATTGATCTATCTTAAATTGGAATAATTTGTATTTTTCTTAAAGGATAGGAAAAAATTATGTGCCAGTTCATACTTAGCTTTATCAGATAGGAATTTGTTTTAATTTTGTGTCTTGAAATGGCCCTAACGGTGTTTTTCTGACATCTGAATTAATGTTCTACCTTTTTTAATGTTTGCAGCTATTCATCGAAACAGTCCCCGTCCTGTAAAAGTACCTCGGTGCCATAGTGATCCACCAAATCCTCATCTTATCATCCCCACACCTGAAGGCTTCAGGTATTTAGCATTAGTACAGAGTTGTAAATCAGCTTATCCTCTCTTGGCTGTGCTGACTGTCAGTAAGGGTAACACCGGTTCTGTTGAAGACAGAGAAAGTAGAAAAAATTAGCATGTTATTGATCTGAATTGTATCAGTGTGCTTTTAATGACAATGTAGTTTCTTATTCTTCTCCACCCCCTTTATTTTGCAGTTTTTATTGGTGCATGCTTTCTGTCTTTGAAGTCATTCTTATCCTCTTTGCCTTTCCTGAGAACTGTGTTTCAATGTAACAAGCTTTAATTCACTGAAACCTGGTCATTAACAAGACTTTTATTTCCTTCCCCACTTTGAATGTCTGTGTATGTGCCCAGAACAGTGTTTTCTGTGATTTAGTTTAGATTCTTTGAAGTATAGAATTCTGGAATATGGTGGCATTTCTGCATCATTACCAACCTGATATGAAGCAGCTTAAGACACTGGATGGTTTTGCTTCTTTGAAAAAGTTAATATGAGAACTAATGCAAAAACAGTTTTAAAAATCTCAAAAAGAGCTTTGCCATGTGTACTTTTACACAATCAGAGGGCCTTGTTTTTTAAGAAGATCAGCACAGCGTCATACTCTACACTTGACTTTGTTGTTGTTTTGTTTGAAGTTGCTTAGCTGTTGGCAGCAACTAGCGCTACTCTAAAGATACAGAGATTTTTCTTTCTAAGATTATTATTATTATTGTATGTATTGACAGCCCATGAAGGTCCTGAGACCCAGAATTATGTCCTTGTGTACTAGAAAAACCTTTAAAATCAGGCCTTATTATGCACACTTCAAAATTTTACTTATAAAATAAACCTTCAAATCCATACATTTTTTTTAATTAATTTTTTGTCCAAACTGTTTCTGAAGTTCTTCTTCTTGCCACAGCACGCGGAGTGTCCCTTGTGATGCACGGAACCATTGCAGCATAGCTGTCAGTCGCCCCTCTCCTGTTGGTAGCGACTCAGCTCAACCCAAACCTGTCAGCAGTGCAAATGATACCAGGTAGCTCCACTCCATGATGTAGCAGCCTCATTCTACTTACATCACTCATATGACTTTTCCACATACTTGCATCCTAGTAGATCATTTGCACTGTGTTTTTCTTTCCCATCATGTCTTCCACTGGCTCCTTCATTCATGTTTGACTTGAGCAAAATATTCTGTCTTAGACATAGATGATAAGACTGCTTTCAGATTTAAAATGTCTGAACCGTATGGTAGTTAAAGTGTGCAGTTCTGATGCAGATTACAAATTTGCTCAGTAAAAATGTCTGTGAAATTAACATATGGCAGTCAGTTCATTGGTATAACTTTACTAAATAATTAGTATTGATAACTAACACTTCACACTAAGATGACTGTAAGATGCAAATAAACCCAAGGATTTTTTTGGTTTTTATGTGAGCTAACAGTTTTGATATTGTCTGCTGTAAATATTCGGAAGCCCTATGTAGTGGCAAACACAGAATTAAACAGGTAACATTTCAGGAAGGTTTTTTTTTATCTTTCTTGCTACACCTTTGGTTTCTTAGGGCTGTGCAGCAGAAACTTAAATGAAAGAAACCATTCGTGTACCAGGATAGGTAACAGAAATCACTCCAGTATTGTTTGTTTGCAGAGGTCACAAGTGATTTTTTTGGCAGACCTAGGTTAGTATCATTCTTGCTGTTTGGCCTCTGATTTGGCTGTTATGTTTCGGACTGTTGGTGTTCTTTCTTCCCTTCCCACAGTCAGACCATTGACAAGTCTCTCTTTTTTTTTTCCCTTCACTCCTGACTGTGGAAATCCTGTCATTTACACAATGATACTGTCTTAGGGTTTGTAAATAGCTTTTTTGATTTTTATTTCTAATATGGAGTACCAAAAGCTCACTTGTACAAGAAATTTTTATGAATGGAGGCACATGATCTAACTGTTTCATACAGCCATAGAAAAAAGAAAGAACGGGTAGTGAAGGACAACAGCTTGATGGTGACCAAAGTGAACTTAGATATGACTTGGTTATGAGTTATTATTATTTTAATAAATAATTTTAAGTTGCTAGCCACAAAATCATCATGGTTTATAGATTTGTTTCCAGATGCACAGCAGAAGCATGCAGTAAGTTCTTAAGAGGGAAGTTACCACTTTTTATAAAAAACCTTTTCTGCAGGTCTTTTCAGTTAATTTTTATGATAAGATGGGACTTACACGCTACAGTAGGTTCCAGATGTACACCCTATGAGTCTGGGCCCTTTATTTTGGTTGGAAATATATCCAGAATTTCTGTCATTCAAACTACCTGTATTTATTATATGCCTTATTAGTCTCCAGCTCTGTGCACTTGAAAAACCCGTTTCAAGTAATGTTGTAGAGAATTTTCACTGAGAAAATTCTGGCATCATTAGAAGATGACAAGGTGATGGTTAATTAGGATTTATGATCTTGAAAATGCAGAATTTGTTCATTTAATAATTAGTCTCTACACAACATATGAAGGGTGTTTTCTCCTAGAATATGTAGAGCACTTTGGTCCAAGGAATATCTTTGAAGTTAGTTTTCTAAGAGGGTGATAGGAAGCTAGTTTTTAATACTTGTAGGCTTTGGTGTGATTTTATATCATTCTGTCAGGTGGTATTTTATGCCGCAGCTGTCAAGTTTATAAATTGATGCGCTTGCATACAGCATTATATTCTTCTAATGTTTTCTGCATATTTGTCCTACCCAAATACCGATCAAAGTGTGAAGTTTGGCATTTTGACTGTTTCTTCTAGTTCAAGAAAACAGTCATTAGGAAGAAGTGAGAATTCTGCTCCTTAGCTGCAATCAAATGCATAATACTTTTATGGGTTGTAACACAAAAGTTGATGTGAATGCAGCATTTTAGTAAAATTGGCTAGGTGAGTATTTCAAGGACTTGTATTATACTCAGAGTTCTCAGGTTTTACTTTTCTGATGGTTGATAACAAAACGTCCCATGAGTTTTTTCTCTAAGCACTGTGTGGATTTTTTAACTAGCGCTGCTCAACCTCCTGAATTGTCTTGGGAGAATTCGAAGAAAAAGTTATTAAAACTTATTAAAGCAGAGAGAGTTTTGGAGGCTCTTGTGGCCTTTTAGGAGTTTTGTTTATTGAGGAAGGCAAAATATTACAAGGCGATTTATTTATAGCAAATTCTTGGTTTTAATATAGTCAAAGTTGCAAATGGAACTTGTTGGATCCAGAAGGTGTTTTCTGGTTTTGTTTGTAAGGTGTGGGGCACAGCTGCTGGACTACCACAGAAACAGAAACTGTACACTTCCCTGAAATTCCTTAGGCATCCATGGCATGGTTGTAGGCATTAAATATCTACAAAAAGTTGAATGTAAGAACTTGATAAATCAGATGCAAGAGGCAGCGTGTAGTGCACAAATGCCACCATAGTTCTGTTGAAGTTTCTCTTAAAAAAATAAACAAAATAAAAATCAGTTTAATACAATTAGAAAACAAAATCCAAAGCAGTAGTTCGTGGTTGTTTTCAGTAAGCTTTCTGCTGGTTATTCATTTTGCACTATGTTCATACTGATGACCTTTAATGTTAATTTTCTAAGGTAGCTGTGGGTTTATTATTCATCATTTTATATTTACACAGGACTGAGCAGAAATTTAACAAGTCATCTTCTCTTTTTCTATATTTCTTTGCCTAATAACATGCACACAATCTTTCTGGACAGAAACAATGGAAGATCTGGGTGGCAGAGATGAGCATGAAATGGATTTTATACACCTGCATTCAAAGCTATAATACTTAAGGTCCTCTGTTCAGCTACTGTCTCATTTTAGAGGTGGTTTAGCTTTGCTTGGTTTTAAGGTCTTTGTGCATCTATAATTGTTGCTCTGTATGTGCTGAGAATTACCTCAGCCTTTTTGCTGATTAAAACCAGAACTTCCTAAAGAGCACAGAGTATTCTCACTAGTTCAGGTTCAGTTCTCCCTCAGACTTAAAAGGTTTAGTTGGCAGTAGCAGGGACTGCAAAGCAAACACTGTATTGAGAACATTCTCGTGGGAATAGGGTAACTTGGGTTTTGGCTTCTATTCTTAAGATTATGAAGATTATGTCTTTTCTTTTTCTTTTTCTCTTTCTCTTTCTTTTTTTTTTTTTCTTCTTTTTCCTTTAATAAACCCCCCCAAACTATTATTAGATAATAATTGGGTAATATTCAGAAGCAACTTTAGAGCTGTAGGGAAGCCCTCTCATAGATGTGTGCACTTTGTGATGCCAAGTATCTTTCATCCTTTTATAGCTGTTAAATCCTTCACTGAAAACTAACAGTGTTTAGCTCATACCTCTAAAGCATTATGTTAAAGGAGGCATCAGTCACAGCTCTTCCCCAACGTACTTTAAAAATTGAGAGGGACCCTTATCCAAAAGGGACTTACTGTAGAAAGACTTTTCGTGAGAGAATTATGGGTCTAAAATATGAGTGGATTGATTAATGTCTTGTGCTGGAGAAAGGTGCCTGAAGATTTAAGGGTTTAAGACTCATTTCTTTCAGTGTTATTCTCCCTTTCTGTTCAGTGTGCTTTTTCATCTGGGTCTTATTCTGAGGTATCTTATTCTACTCCGTGCTGTCTGGAAGAGAAGAGCTAGGGCCTCCAAACAGTCAAGCTGCTGTCATTTAACGCTGTCCTTCCTGTCAGCTGGCTTATGGCTTTTCCCACTAGTTTTGTCTTAATGCCTGTGGACTATGACTGTATTTGCAGCTCACTAGGAGCATATGAACTCAGTTCCCACCCTTCATCTGATAATGTGGCTCACATTATCAGCCAGCTGAATCACTTCTGATTGTATATCCAAACCTGGCACCAGCTACGTCCTGCAGCAGCTGTCTTAGTAGTATGTTCCAAGTCATTAAAATGCATTCTGTGTTGTGGGCAAGTAACAGTTTCAAGTAGTTTGTGCTTTTGAAGCGCAGGGGTTTTTCATAGAGTGGCATGACAAAAATAATGTAAAAAGTCTTCATTTTGGGTAAAAAAGAGCATAGAGCTTTTAATTTACCTCTTAGCATCAGGTTTTCTTTCATGTTACTTCCATGGTTCATATCCTAGGCTTCAGAGATTCTTTCTCTTTAAACTGCGGGTAAATTGTCACTAGTAGTTATTTAGTGCAATGCGAAGTTAATTAGTACAATGGCTCTTTTTAACAGGGGTTCCAGTGTCCCTGAAAATGATCGACTGGCTTCAATAGCAGCCGAGTTGCAGTTCAGATCTCTTAGTCGTCACTCCAGTCCCACTGAAGAGCGAGAAGGTGATTGTCACAGTAACGGTTGTGACCTCGACGTGCAGTTTATTTATGCCATTAACATATTTCTCTCTGTTTCCAGTTCTGCCCCTTTCCAAAAATTTTTTTCAGCTTTTCCCATTCAGAAATCTTAGATTTTTAACTTCTAGACTTATCCTGTCAGAGTAAGTTCCTCTGTTTTTGGAAACATCCACTATTCTCTTGCCTTTCATATTGTTTCTGAATTGTAGCTGAAGGCTTTTCTTGGTATCTTACTAAGTTACGGTGTCCAAAATGAAATGAGTAACATGATTGTTGAATTATAGTAACTTTCTAAATGCTGTTATTGAGGTATGAACTGGAGCTATCAGGACAGTGAAGTTTTCTGTCCAGTTCTTTAACTTCTACTTCAATATTCATCTTACATATACTTGTTATTTGCATTCTGGAAGAAGGGACAGGGTGTTTGGGTTGATGTCCTGAATCAGGGCTTCTCCTTCAGGTTTCCCCAGTCCCTGTATATGTGGTATTTATTACACTAAATACCTAGCAGTGTTGATTGTTAAGATTGTGTGTTCTGTGCAAACTAAAATGAAATACAAAATCCTATGTGAAGTAGAGTTGATACTGTGGTCATCCTGCAAGATGAAGTGGATTTCAAAGAAAGAATGGCCTTAAAAATTTATACTAAGAGGTGTGGGGATTTTTTGGTTGATTTGTTCTTCTAAGCAGAAGTTGAAAATGCTCTCTGCCTCATGCTTATTTCCGTTTATATATCTTTATGAATAGGAAACTGACTGAGTTTGGAATGAATACAGGTCTTTTTCTAAGGAACTTTAAAAGATTGTTTTCCTTCAGATTTCTTACATATTTAATTAAGTGCCCTGACGTCATTGAAGTGCTTCCCTCAATCGGGAAGGAGATCTCTGTTCCTGTATAAATTAAATACTTCCTATTTCAGAATAGCTTTCGCAATTTGTTTTTTAAAGATAAGTAATCTTGTGAGTTCAACAGCATACATTGCTATATGGCTGCATCATATACTTGTAGCGTGTATTAGTCCTGATATGTAACATCTCAGGTTCTGCTGAATATAGTGGCATAATGCTTAATATGAGATAAAGCCACTTCTGTGCTCACAGTATTTTTTCTCTAGAACCATCATATCCAAAAGGAGATTCAAGTGGCTCTTCCCGGCGGAGTTGGGAGCTCAGAACTTTAATCAACCAGACCAAAGGTAGGTGTTTAGGAGTCCCTGTAATGTAATATTTATCAACCTAATGCTGCAATAAAAGGCTGAATCTTAAAGCTTATTGTAAAGAGATTTCCACTGCTTTGTAGATAGAAAAGGAAAAAACCTGATTGCAGGTACAATTGCTAACAAAATCACATGGTGTACTCTCTGAGGTAGGAGAAATTAAACTTCATGGAAGTTAGATCTTTCCAGTTCCTGGAAGATGCTAGCAGTGTTTGTGTTTACAAAATTAGTACATTTATTACTATAGGAATTGAGGACATTTGCTGTCTCTGCTCAGTGCCCAGTTATGAATTGCATGAGAATAGGAAGCACTTCCTCACTTTCTGAGATCTCTTCCTCAGTATGGGATTTTCTTATTTTGGGTGTCTAGCATCACAGCATGTTTCCTGACTGTTTCTTGAATTCACGGCTATTGCTGGGCCTTTACTTTCTATCCTGCTGCTTATTTTCATGAAACATAAAGTAACTGAATTACTTGTGAGACTCCTGTACTGTACAGATATGTATGTCTAGCTTGCTTGCATATATTCTGGCAGGGTGGAATCTCATGAAACATTAGAAAACAGTTTCCTGTCACATGAAATCTGGTCTCATTAGGTGGCTCAGGCAGAACACAGGAAGAACAGTAATTTTTTTTTCCTGAAATCTAAAAGGCTTATTTTTTGTTCAGAGGATAAATATTGAAGGATTGAGTTTGTTTAAACTAGGAAAGAAGAGTGAAGGAAAACCTGAAAATTTTGAGAAGACTGTCGTAATGGGAACTGGTTTTACTGTTCAGAGATTTTGATTTAAAACAGCGAGGCAGATTTGTTGTAAATGAAGTGGTATTAATTATATGTGGGCACCTAGAATATGTCATTTAGGAGTATCAGTATCTCCATCTTTTGGTGGCTGCTAGAAACAGTTTGGACTACTGTCAGTCGGCAATGACAGATATGTAGTTTTTGTGCTTTACAGGGAGGGGATAAATTAATACTGCCCTGAGATTTCTTCCAGCCTCACTCATAAGGATTCTGTTTCATGATAAGTCTTGAAAGCTGCAGTTATCTAGTACCTCTAAATCTCTGAAATAACAGATACTGAGTTTTCCAAGAAACCTCTTGTATCTCTGTAGAGCACAACTCAGTCTCCTTCTTTCCTCACTGCTCTTAATCCCCCTAACATATTTCCACGGTCGGTGATTAGTTGCAGGCTGAATGCAGACGAGTGTTCCATTTCATACGTTTAATTTCCTTGAATCAAGTAAGAGATGATTGGAAAAGTACCAGTACTCATTTTACTTTAGTTTCATATTTGATTTTTTAAGTAGTAGTTTAATATGTGATTGCTAAAATGTTTTATGCTTTTCCTGCACCTTAAATTAGACTCGCAGAATAGTTGTCTTCTAACTTAGGTCACTTCACATGATACCAAAAGGTAACAAAATATAAACACAGCGAATATTTCTCAATCAAGGAATTGTTCATCACTCTTTTTAGACACTGCTTCCAAGCAAGCACCGATTGAAGCTGTTCAAAAGTCTGTTCAGTTGTTTGAAGAAAGGAGGTACAGAGAGATGAGGAGGAAGAACATCATTGGCCAAGTTTGTGACACACCGAAATCTTACGATAATGTCATGCATGTAGGCTTGAGAAAAGTGACTTTCAAGTGGCAGAGAGGAAACAAAATTGGTACGTTCATTATACCTTCACTTGTCAGGCTAAAATACCAACCTTAGTATTTTTGAAGGAAATCTAAGGCTATCTTTTGAAATCTTGGGTCTCCACGTAGGTAATATCAATTTTATTGCAATCAGAATGTTAAAATACTATTGCAGCTAGGGCTTCCTTTATGTAGAACTTCAGTGAAGTTTTCACTGGTCAAAAGGCAAGAAACAAGTCACAAGAAAGAGGAGGAGGATTTGGTTATTACAAATACTTAGGTATGACCCTGTGATTCCTGCATGTGTTTAACTCTGTGAGATGTTTGATGAGTTCTGCTTTTGGAAGAACCAGAAATACAAATGGAAATGAGCACAAACTGTAGGACTTAATTCACCAGTATTGTTGTTGTTTCCCCTTTATGATTATTGTTGACTCTGACTTTGGGTTTGTTGGGAAAATCCTTGTATTCATGAGAAGATATCTTTCAGGTCAGCCTGTTAATGTTATGTTTTTACTGTTAATCAGCTTGAATTCAGGACTATGAATGTAATAGTAGGTGTAACCGGTTAAAAGCTACTTAAATTCTTAAATTGAAGGAAAGGTAAATAACCTTGGCAAGCTGATGCCAGTGGTGTTTTCTCTTTGCAGTTGGTGTTCACATTGGTTATTGAATGTGGTATCATTTTTCTTATTTTAATTCTGCAGGTGAGGGCCAGTATGGGAAAGTCTATACATGTATCAGTGTTGACACTGGAGAGCTGATGGCTATGAAGGAAGTGAGTACTTATACAAGAATCACTGCTGCCCCTGTGGGGTTTTGGGGTTTTTTTCAAGCCAGAAGTTCATGACTTAGCAGACATGAAGGATTTCTGAACACTGTTGCTATAAAAGCTTGCTTAATATATAAAAGCTCCCCTGAAGAGATCTTCAGTTATTTTGGAGAGTTTTCTTCTTAGTGGAGTCTGTACACAAGCTTATATTTACTTTGCAGGTTTTCCTTTCACATTTTATTCCTTTTTTCTTCACTCCTTAGAGCAAAAGTGTGGCATCAGATTTTTTCAGCTTCTCCTGTAAGTTTAAGTAAGCTAGGCTGAGTCACAGAACTGTTGACTAACCCGGTGGGTACAGAAAATATAATTGACAGTGTAGAAGCAAGTAAAGCTGTGTAGGTGCAGAGATCTGTTTTCCTACAGCACCTTGCCTTTTAAAACATTTGTATTGTTTAGTTTTATGGCATTTCTACATCTTCAGACAACTGGGCATCAACTGTTCACAGCAGTTGCCATGCCAGCCAGCTGATGCTGGAGCAGTTACATTTTTTGAGCCAGTTTTTCTCCGCACACCCAACACCC
>JAOEHY010039698.1:0-31966 GCA_025447955.1 Psilopsiagon aurifrons | reverse complement strand
TTTTTCTTTTTTTCCCAAATTTAAATAAATTTCCCCCCCCCCCCCATTGGTAGCACTCAGCTTCTGGAATTCAGAGTTGCTTTCTAGGTGCAAGTACTTTTTACAGGTTAGCATGTGTGTGCTGTTTAGCAGAAGCTCAAATAAGTCAAATGGACCCTGTATGACAAGTGCTTTACTAAGGGGCTGAATATGCAGTATGCTGCTTTTTCCTGTCATGCTTTTAACTTCCAGAATTATTTATTTTTAAGCTAGTTAAAGATACTGCATTATCCCTCCCCCCTGAGATTTCTTTACTGTCTAAAAAATCTCTTCAAATTATAGTGGAGAAGCTTTACTACAAATACAGAGTGTAGCAAATTTGAAGTGTTACAAAATATGTAAAATACTTGAATGTCAGTTGTCACCTTTTTGTAACCTCCATGTATTTGATTTTACCACTCAGTGCAAACTGTATCCTGTATTTTTTATACAAAACAAAACAATCACAAGGCTTGATAAATTTTTCCTCTGTGAAAAATCCGTCACGGGATATTGTAAGAGAGCTAATGAAAACCTGGTTCTTTCATTAAAACCTTTACCTCTGTATTTGTTCCGTGCCACACCTTTTCCTTGCAGCTGTCTCATTCTCAGTGAAGAACCCCTCAGTGAAAACCCTTAGAATCTCAGTTGATGAAGTACCTGGTAACAAATCTTTCTTGAATGATAGCTCTCACTGATACTACTTTCAGATTCTCTTGTGCTGTGGCTATGTACCATGTTTAAGCTAGTAGGCAAGCTTGGAAGAGAGATACATGCACACATATGTGTAGTTATACATTTAAGTTGTGGCATTTCACTCTTCCAGAATTTATAATTCATCATATCGCCACATAATCTTCCAAAAATAGCTCGGTTGTGTTTTTTGTTAAAGTGTTTGGGTTTTGTTTTTATTTCTTTTTTTGGTGGTTTGCTTTGTCGTTTTTGTTGTTGTTGTTCCTTAGTAATCTGAAATAGTGGGAAATAATGAAAAATCTTTCTTGCAGATAAGATTTCAACCAAATGATCACAAAACCATCAAAGAAACAGCTGATGAACTGAAGATTTTTGAAGGCATCAAACACCCTAACCTTGTTCGTTATTTTGGTGTGGAGCTCCATAGGGTAAGAAAACTTTAATAATTTGGGCTTTTTTATAGGGCGGAGAGAAAAATTTAAGAAGCTTTGGATCTTTGGATTTACTTGAATGTTCTAGTTTAGCTTCTCTGAATATCTCTTGATACTTGGGCTTGCAGCATGTCTTTTTTCCTTTGAATGTTGAGGTCTCTGAAACATAGTTTGGCGAAATATTTTGGATCTGGTACATAAACAGAGAAGGTTCCCGGTAAGTAAATAGACTGAGTAATGCTTGAGCTATTTTATGCTGCTACTGTTTTCACTGCTGTAAGAGGAAGCTGTATTATATACAGTACAGTAACTTCTGTGTGTAAGTAAAGCCTAAAACCCTTCACTGTTAGCAGCAAAGGTTTTGCCAATATCATGTTGATCCCTGGAAAAATTTTGTGCTGGTGTTTAAATATTGATGCCAGAAAAGTATCTTAAGAAAGCAGGACTTTTGGAATTCAGCTAGCACTTCTTCAGAAGGAAAACCAGATTATCTTGCTGGAGCCTGGTTTTCTTATGGAACTGTATTCCAGAGCCCCACTTTTTGTTAGTCCTGCTTCCCATGTGCCCTTCCCACCTCCCCTGGTGAGTCTTGGGTCCTTCATGTTTCTCTGCTGAGTGAAGTGGGCAGGGAACAGAATGCCTAGTGTCTGTCTGGAAAGTGGTGTGTGGATTTGACTGATTTGCTCAATATGAATGTGTTCATTTGCTGACCCATTGCTGGTTTAGAAGGGGACACGGGGTGCTTTCTGTCTACATTTCCATACTTGAGGACAAAACTTAGGGTGTCTGTGTCACTGGGTCATTGGGTTCTCAGGGTAGTTCTAAGAGCTTAGTGTCTTTGCCATCTTTTTGTATTAATTGAGACTGTCTGAAATTGGCTGGGCTTGGAAACAGAGAGAAAAGAACCTAACTTCTTAATGTGAGTTAGAATTGGCATGCTTGTTCAAGCCACAGAAAACAGCAAAAAACTTGCCCTCCCCAAGCAACCAACACAAGATACTGCAGGAACTGGGAGAGAGGGAGAGAAAGCCCTCATTAAAAACCCCATAATTTTACTTTTTTGTCTAAATATGCAAAAAGAGAAACTTTTTGTAATAAATCTACAATATTTCCAAAGTGGTTTTTGGTTGATGTCAAGGTAAAATTAATAATAATAGTTTTATACCACTAAGTAGATAGGCAGATAGACATGTAGCAGAGAGTTTCCTTAGCTGTGTAATAGAATGTATTAGTTTGAAGCATGCTGAAGAGAATAGAGTTCTGAAGATATGATTTATTAGACTTTCTTTGGTAAGAGGTACTTCATTAAAACATTACGTGGTACTTCCATCACTCTTGTCACAAACAATGAAGGATGGAAGGAAAACTTGTTCGTAATTCAGTGTTAAAAACCTAAAAAAAATCAAACCAATCATGTCTGGTTTGGTTCCCACAACAGGAAGAAATGTACATCTTCATGGAGTACTGTGATGAGGGCACTCTGGAAGAGGTATCAAGACTGGGCCTTCAGGAGCATGTCATTAGGCTCTACTCAAAACAGATCACGATTGCTATCAATGTACTACATGAACATGGTATTGTTCATCGAGACATTAAAGGTAATGTTTGTTGAAAATGGTAATGTTATTTCAGGATTGTAGATGAGGGTGGTGGGGAGGGATGGAGGACATATTTGTCCAGATTTAGTGCACGTTATTTATACAGCCTTTAAGCGTATGAAGCCTTCCACTCATTTTTCGGTTTTCAGTTTACAAGGGATTGGCCAATAACATTGCATTTTGTTAAGTGCCGAGCATAAAAAGTGTTCACAGTTGGCATTGAGAACTCATAAAATCTGCCCATGATTTATATAGTTTCTGTGGAGGTTGTTAAGATTGTTGGGGATTCATCCAAACTCAAATTTTGGTCCTTGTATTTTTAGTACTAAGATATTGAGTTATGTAATGTTGTTTTTCTTCTCAACTGTGCAAGAAACGGTGTTTTCTGGGAGCTGACAAGCAGCGTACTGTACTAGAGTGGCTCAACAGAAGTCTTCCTGGTGATTCCCATTTTCCAGAAGAGTTTTAGGATTTCAGATGAGAATTGCTTAAACATTGTTTAAGCAATAAAATAATAAAAGCCATGTTAAAAGAAGTCAAAGGGATATGGTAAAATTACTTATGTAGCGTTTTTGTTTTTGCCATACATTTATCTACTCATGCCTGGCTCTCAGCATTTGCTTACAAAGTGAGCAGACCGGAACTATGGTAACCAAAGGGGCTTTGGTTTTGACATTTGCTTAAAGCACTCTGTGTCAGTCTACATTTCACATTCATTTTTCTTTTCCTGCGCCTCCAAGAACATCCTCCATGTGTGGTTTATCTTGGTTTTGTTAGTCTGGCATATTTTGCTCACCTGTGACAGAAACTTAACTGATGGTAGGGAAATGATGAACAATGCGCAGACTATGCCCTGCGCATGCTCATTTTGTGTCAAGGCAGTGCAACCCAACGATGCTGGGTTTCTATGTCCCTCTTGCTCACAGGGTTTTGAATTACCGCAGCAGCGTAGGAGGTTCCCAGTTGCTCTTGGTCCTTTGGCCTCGTGCTTCTCATTTGGGAAAAGAACTATCTACGATCCAGAGGCCTCCCACCCAGGTAGGCCACTCTTGAGTCAGTTTTGGCTTTTGTTTCCTAGAAAACACTTTCCCTCAATCCCATTTCCCAGCAATCTTGCCTTTTCTGGTTCTCCTTCCTCACCCAAGGTTTCTCTCCAGTTGTGAATTTCCCTCTGTGCTATTCACAGTGCCCTCCTTTGTCCTTTACTTGATCATTCCATATCCAGGTTCTGATTAGCTGGATTATGCTCTCCTGGAAGCTTATTGTGATCAAAGGCTGTGACCAAGGCTGGCTGACAGGGATTTCTTTTGTGCAGCTCTATGTCACTGCTGATTTTTGGATGTATTTCCAAATAGGTCTTCCTCTCATCAGGGAAATGCAGGGAAGTGAGAAGAGCTGTTTAACAGAACTGTAATTTGGTGTTATTTGAAGGCATTTCTGTTGCAACAGGTTCCTCATATCAAATGTTGGGGTGTTCCTTGAGAATAGCAGCAGCTATAAACAGTGTCGATGCAGACACATCTATGTATAGACCTTCCTGAAATTTAATGAAGGAATATGAAGACAGAGCACAGAGGGTATTTTTGCTAAGGATGCCTGATGTTATGTTGCGAGTCTCTTGCTGTCTCTTTTTATGCTAACGTTGCGTCCTCAAGTTTTCAGGCTAGCAGCAGTAAAGAAAGCTCTGGTTTTCATTTTAGCTCCTCTGTAGTCAGGTATTTTTCTGATGGGGAATCAGAATGATAACACATCAGTTAGACTGTTAAAACTGCTTTCCTGAGGAAATCTTGCTGTCAGATCAGAGGTTGCTAAACATCACTGTGGATCTCTTTCTTTTACCAGCAGATAACAAATTCATAAGTGTTTATATGTATCCTGCAGTTGGTGTCTGCTACTGTCTTGTGCTCAAAACCCGAGTCTTTCAGTTAGTAGTGTCCACTTGTGCCACTGTTGTCTTTCAGATGCTATTACAGCATCCAGTTCTTGAAGTGTAGAAGATTAAGCAAGATACAGCTGCCTTGAATCCTTTTCAGCCCATGGTTGCGAGAGCAAACTCAGGGCAGTGTTGGCTGGTTGTTACACTTGGCTGCACTGGTTTTGATAAGTAGTTGGTGCTAATATGTGGTGGTGAAGTCTTTTGGGATACTTTTTTAATCTCTAGTCTGGGTATTGGATTTTAACCCCTGTGGCTAAGCCCAGATTCCTCAGTTATAATTCATTCATTTTTTCCAAGAGGCTGGTCTGCTAAATGATCAAGAGTGATAGAATATTTAATGCTGAGGGGACGGCTCTGGTTGGGCCCTGTGTTCAAAACAGGGCCAGCTTCAGTATCAGATCCAATGTCGAATTAGATCAGATTGCTCAGGACTTTGTGGAGTTGAGATACTCCTGTCGCCAAGGATGGAGATGCCCTTTTCTCTGGGCCCTGTCCCAATGACTGGCTTATCCCCATTGTGAAAAACTTTTTCCCAGTGCCTCCCTGGAAGTATTTGTGTCCATTACTCCATATCCTTTCACACTGCACCTTCGAGGAAAAATCTCTTTCCATCTTCTTGATATACTCCCATTACACAGCTGAAACCAGCAGTAAGTTCCCCTCACACCCACCTCTCCAGTCTTTCCTTCTAAAAGCTAAAAAAACCCATCTCACAGCCTCTCCTTGTACTTCGTGTGAACCAGTCTCTGACCATCTTGATGCCCCTCTGGGCTTGTTTCAGTATGTCAGTGTCTCTCTTGTACTTGCCTAAACCCAGGACATAGCACTCCATGTGTGGGCTCACAAGTGCAGAACTGAGAGGCACTGATCACTGTTATCATGCCCTGTGCGCTCTCTCTGGGAGAGAAGGGCATATTCCTGAAGAGTGCTTGGATTGGGTGTTCAGGATGAATACAGAAAATAAAGAGATTGTGTCTGAAGCTTCAGTAAATGAGAAACCTGTGAATGAGATGCCTCAGGCCAGGAAGTCTGCATCGAAGTGTTAATTGTGTTACTGTCCTCTTCTTAACTTTGTTGTTAGCTCAAAATTTCATGAAGGCCATTTCTGCCTTCATGTCTTCATGATGAGCACAAGGGAAGGAAAGTCATTCAACAAAAAATGAAAGGCTGTTCAACAGGACATGGACATGTGTCACACTTTCTAAGAGACTGAGTAAAAGAGGATGCGGAAGCTGATTTTCTCATCAAAGTGTAGCATTTCGCCTGCTTGTTTCTTGAATGGATTTGGCTGCTGCACTGCTGAGAGTGCCTTTGAGCTGCGCCTCTTTGTGGAATTATGCCACAGTCTTTAGTGGGGCTTTTGGTAACGCTCCTTGGGCGTGCAGTATTTACACCAGCACCTTTGGAACATCACACCAGTGTAGTTGCACTTAATATGGGGCTGACTTGGCACAGAGATACAAGTCATGCAACTTCAGCTTAAATGCTTTGAGTCATAGCTGTTGTTTTCTGTAGCAGAGGTACAGCTTTGACATCTGCTGTTCGTTTGCAGTCTGCCTGGAAAGTCTTGTGGCATAGGTGGCACAAGAACTGGGCTACCTCTTGCCTCTGCCAGGTATATCCAATGAAGATGCTTTTGATAGTGTACGTGTAGGAGGACAGAAGGACCAGATGGGTGTGTTGTTACTTTTTGCTGTTTTACCCATTGTCTCTGGTTGTATTTTGCTCATTTACTATGCAGATATGGTAAGAACTCTGTCCTTTTCCCAGTAGCATGAACTATCAAAGTTAAAGGCATCAAGCGTCCTTAAGGCCCTTTTGTCCCCTGTTCTCTTACCCAGGTCCTGCTGGAGTCTGAAGGTTTCATCTAACAAAGACACTCCTTTTAAAGACTCCTTTTAGAGTCTGATCTTGGTCTCTGAAGTAGCCTGGTTCTGAGACCAAGTTCTGAGTCTCTGAGACCAAGCAACCTGCAAAACAGATGCTCCAGCAGACAACACATCCGTGGAAACCTTACTCAGGTGTCAGAAAATGTGAGCAACAGTCTTCAAGTGCTGCCTGTTTCTTCATGGTGAAACTTCAGTTTGATGCTTTGTCCCATTTGGCAGGCCCAGGTGCTTTCAGGAAAAGGGCTCACAGGAGCTTTCACAGTAACATTTATGCAAAGTTGTCTCTACGTTCTTTTAAAAGGGACAAACTTTAGTTTGAAAGGCCTTGTAAGTCGGTTCTGAACTGTGTTAAACCAAACGATCACGATAGCTTTAGGTTCAGTCAGAAGAGAGATCCTTGCGCTTCAGCTCTGCCAGTTTCCACCCACTGCAGTAGCTGGGAACAGCTTTGTAGCCTTCTGTGAAATTTGCATGTTGCTTTCTTGAGGAACAGGAACATAGGTTTCCAAAACACCCTTGTGAAAGTGTTTGCTAGTGACGGCTGTTCTCACTGAGCTCTTTGTGTGGGCTAAGTGCGCCTACTTTCTATACAAGTGATTGCTTGAAAACCATTAGAAAAGCTGTGGGCAGTAGTTCAAAGGAAAAGCTGCTGAAAGAGTAACTGTCACTCTTCCAGTGCATTGCCCATACTTGGTGTTCCATCGAGCTTCCTTCCTGTACTGCTTTGGTGTGTTTCTGGATTCTTTCGTTGAAGAAGTTGAGGGATGGTTGACCCATCCCCATTACATGCCTGTGATCATGTTGTGACTGTGGACATGTCTGTCTCTCTGATGGCAAACTGCATAATCCAGCCGAGGAATTCTGAGTATGGGCAGGCACCTGAATGCTGTTAGTGGAAAACTGACAGACAGTGTGCAGAGGAGTTGTATTCACTGAAAGTTAATTCTTCTTCCAGAACTCGTAAAAAGCTTGTAGTAACTACAGGCTGGAATTTATTTCTGTTACTGATTTCTTTCCTCTTTTTAGGGCAGTTCTGTGCAATGCCTCTTGGACTAAGTAAGTCTTGGTAACTAAAGCAAGCATTCTCATAGTAGTTACGAGAAGCCCTTTGAGAAGCAGGCAGGGTTTTGGCATCATTGACCTGCATGGCTGTCTTTGACTTGAGCTTTTTGAGGATTCTTTTTCTTTCCTGTGAATATCTTGGGGATGCTCAGCCAAGCTAACTGGAAAAAATCATTAACTAAGAGAACATAATACAAAGGAGGAGCAGCCTGGCATTCCTGCACTGACCTGTGTTCCAGGTGGAATGAAAGGGAGAAAATTCTGAAGGCTGTATTCAGATGAGATGTTTTTGAAAGAATCTTCTGTGTGACATGGGAAAAGACTGTGTAATGAAGTCCCCAGTGTTTGCCTGCTGCCGCAGCAGACAGACACTTTTGTTCTGTGCTACCATCTGTCTCACCTCAATACAGATCACAGCTGATGCTGTGTTGACTCTTGCAATCTACTTGTAGTCTCATTGTGGTACTTCCAGAACCGAGGACTTGGCCTGACACGTGTATTGAGCTTCTTCTGCTCGACCTGTTCTCTGTTGGCGCTCAACGTGTTTTGGCAGGATGCTGAACAAAAGAAAACCACTGGGCTTATTTTGCGCTGTTGTGTAGAGCAAGTGACTTGAAGGCACTTGCAGATTCTTCTTGGAGACTTTTCAACTACGCTAAGGAAGTTTTTTCGAGTGTAAACTGGCAGTGTAGCCAGCTATTGTAATGGTAGCCCTTCTCCAGAAGTTCCTCTGGAAGTACAGCACAAGAGGAGTGGGTATTTGATAGTACATGTAATAAAGTGCTATAAACTCCATTTTGTAGTTGGCTGTGATGGCACAGCTGTATGGTATCATGGCTTGACTCTGCAGAACTGCAGAGATGGCTAGTGGGAGGTACACAGCAACGGCCTCTGGCAGGCAGCTCCTTCAGGACAGGTGGTTTTACACTGCAACATTCACAAGGATAAGCACTGGAATTCATAAATTCCTGGAGCAGTCATTTCTCGTAACGAGCATGTATGGAAAGCTGATGAATTTGCCTGCTGTACTGCTCTGTGATTTGAACAGTTCTTGTTGTTAACTTCCAGTACACTTAGTGTTTATGCAAACCCACCAAAAATCATGGTAGCATACCCTTTGGGGAACATCTCTAATGCTGTCTTATTTCATACTTAATCCACAGGTAAAGACCCAAGTGTGAATTCGGCTGTTATCTGCCATGTAACTTCCAAGAGCACATTGAGAAACCCTCATTCCTCAATTCAGCACCAGTTTAACAAGTGTTACTGCTTTTGTTGTGTTTTGTAGGAGCCAACATCTTTCTTACCTCATCTGGACTGATTAAACTAGGAGACTTTGGCTGCTCAGTGAAACTGAAGAACAACACCCAGACAATGCCTGGAGAAGTGAACAGCACCTTGGGGACTGCAGGTAAGGAAGCCTCTGCTAGGCAGGCACTTGTCCAGTTGCCATTAAAAAAGTTACCTCTGCCGAAAGTCTGGACCGGAGTGAAATGCCGTGTCTGGGGGAAACTTGGTTTTACAGTAGCTAGTTAGATGTGCTTTGCATACAGAAGCCAAAACAATCAGTGAATGATGTCACTGGAGAAATAAAGTTGTGTTTGTCTGGTAACTATAAAGGTGCCGGAGCTTGTGTTTTCTGGGGTTGTATTTCTCTCTGCAGCCTTACTGGAACAGTGCTGTTCTTACTGAACAGCTGCTGAATCTGCTTTTTTAAAATGACAGCAACTGAAAGTGGGTTATTGTACCAGCATTTTCACAGTCACTTTTCAAACTGAAAGACAGTTATGCTGCCGATGTGTCAAAGAACAAGGAGAGAGCAAATGACAAAATTTAGCAAGAAAAGCTGAGTGGTAATTCATTACAGATGTATTAATTCATTACAGATGTGGTAATTCATTACAGATGTACAAAAAGCATTTGGCTTACCCAATTAATCACTTAATGTACACCATTCCTTTTGCCCTATGTACTGATGACATCATATGTGTTGTTTCAAAGCATACATGGCTCCAGAAGTAATCACTAGAGCTAAAGGAGAAGGGCATGGACGTGCAGCAGACATCTGGAGCCTGGGCTGCGTCGTTATAGAGATGGTCACCGGCAAGGTAGGGATGTTTCACGCACTGGATGACTGCAGATTGTTCTTAGCAGTTTCTCTACAAATTCTGCCATTTATCACACTGAACTCTGCAAGTACTGGGGTGGGTTTTAATTTCCTGGGGTCACAAATATATGCTCTGTTGGAGAGCAAGTTACTCACTAAACCTTGCCATGCTGTTACCTGTTGCAGAGGCCTTGGCATGAATATGAGCACAACTTCCAGATCATGTATAAAGTGGGGATGGGTCATAAACCTCCTATTCCTGACAAAGTGAGCCCAGAAGGGAAAGACTTCCTTTGCCACTGCCTGGAAAGTGACCCAAAGATGAGGTGGACGGCCAGCCAGCTCCTCGATCATCCTTTTGTCAAGGTTTGTCTCGTGGCTTTGGCTACAAAGACTGTGATAGACTCAAAACCAGATTTTTTGGCTTCCTTGTTTGCAGCTATGCTGCAGGGCTTTGGATCACAGTGGGAGGCTGGTATCAGGTTGACGCTGTCCAGAAAACAAGGTTTGGCAACTTTTCAGAAGCACATGTGATGCTGCTGGCAAACATTTGACTAAAAGGATCTGGTGCACACCATGTCATGAACGTTTCCTGTTGTTTTGAGATGCAATATCTTTATGTTGAAAAGACTTGTCAAGCTTCGATTCAGCGGTGATTACTTGAAGGGCTCTGTCCCTAGAGCTTTAGCACATACGGATGCACAGCTTGGGTAGTATAGAGAGTAAGGGTCCTCTCCAGAAAAAGGGAAAGAGGCACATGCTTGAGAACTTGACCACCCTTCAGTGCAAGGGCCTGTTTTTCTTTAAAGCTCGTACTTAATGTGACATTCATACTGAATGTTTATCTGGCAGATGGCATAACAACCTGCATTCTTGCATGAACTGGGGTTTAACTGTTAGCTTAGGAACAGGCAAATAATCATGTTCAGGTCTATTAGTAACTTGTCTGAAGAATATGGAGCACAGCAGGTTATTGAATTTTCCCTTATTTTCCAGCTTAAAGTTTAGTTGCGTGGCGACAGTGCAAACGTGGGTATTCACGTGCAAACGCTTGTAATTCATTAGCTGTGTAACAAAGGAGAATAAAGCAAGCTTCGAAGATGTTCAGTGAAGGTGCTGAAGAAATGGGTCTGTTGTCATCATCTTGTAGTAACAGGGAGACAATGGAATTAATTGCCTTCTCTTCCCTTCACAGGTTTGCACAGATGAAGAATGAAGTTATTCAGCCTCTGGCCTTTTTTATTCTGGCAAGATATCTTTTAATCACTACTGTATGTAATATTTACATAAAGACTGTGCTGAGAAACAGTATAAAAGTTGAACTTACGAAGACTGCACAAGTGACGAGCGTCACTTTCTCTGCTGCTCCTGTATGTTTTACTTGGCACATGTTGCTCACGTGACAGTGTCCGCGAGGTGGAAGAAGCTGCATGTTTCAGTGAAAGTGCCATTACTACTGTATATGGACCATACCCTTTTTGTTCTTGCTCCTGTTTCTCATTTGATTGAGAACTGTAATGTTAATACCTAGTATTTTTGAACTCTTTAGGTTCAGAAAAATGCTGTAGTGTTATCAGGCGTTACGGACCTTGTTTTTTAATCTGTTTGTTGAGTGCACTGACTGTGAACTTTTACTGGGATTTTTGTTTATTTGTTTTTTGGCAAGCTTCAGATTTGTTATGCAAAAGGCTGATTAATGAAATTTTAAAAGAAGTTTTTTCTCAATAAATGGTTTATTTTAGGAGTTGTTTGTGAAGGGGTTTTCTTCTGAAAATAAGCATGTGGGGTTGTGTCACATTTTAAACTTATTTTGTCAATGCCTGTTTGAGGCTACTAAGCTAACCAAACTGGAATGAGCTTTTTTTATATCTCAGCGGTCACATTTTGTCAAGTTCAAGATATGCTTCTTACATAGGTGGTAATAGAATTAAGGTGTTGTGTCCCCATCCCTTCATCCTCTCCTCAGGAAATACGGCGATGTACAATTCCTGATACTATGTAGTATCTAAGGGAAAGAGTCATGGTCTGAAGTAACTTTCTTCTGGAATGAAAGTACAGCGAAGAGGGAGCATTTCTGTGGACAAGGAATCAGTTAAGGTCATTCCTGTGTTCTGTGTGGCAAAACCAAGAACTTACTGTTACCTTTTTAAAACTGATTTCTGATCCTGAACTTTGATGCCCCCACCATCCCCCAGCTGTCACTGGTATGAGAACATGGAGAGAGGTTAGAAGTGGTTAACAAGTAGAAGAAACAGTCTGTAACACTGGGTCTAGTTAGATTATTTTGTTTGACTTGCTAATACAAACAGAGGACTTAAAACTTACTTGTCACTTGCAAGTATTAGCACAATTTTCCATATTCCTGTTCAGCTTTAGATCTTAAAATGGGTAACTTGCTTATAAAACAGAGAGCTTACTTGTGTTAAGTACTTGGGTTTATTCTAAAGTCCTTTACCCACAATGCCTTGGTTTGTTTCAGGTGTGCAGTAGCTTTTAGCAGGTGGGTGACCTGTTGCTGAGAATACTGTGAAATCTGACATCTAAATCTAGAAAAGAATGAGCCTCACTGTGCAGGTCACCACTGAAGGTGAAGACTCTCCCTTCTCTTCAGGTCTCTGTTTGTTATGATAGGAGAAAGTACATTGTCATCCTCAGCAACAGACTATGACCAGAGGTAAAAGTCACCCCTCTGGCCTGCTGTGTGCTTCACTCTTCACTTTGCAGTGTATCAGAAGTATCCATGTGGTTTGTGTCCTTATTTACCCTGTTTCAGGTGCCCCTGTGCGGAAACAGGAACTGTGGCCAGCTCTCAGGAGTAAAGATAAAGGTGAAAAGTAAACACGTAACTAGTTCCTTGTTGCTGACCAAAAGAAAACTCATTCACTCCACATTAGCTTTTCATACTTTTATTTTTGTATAAACAAATGTTAAGACTACTTTTGTTAAGGCAGTTGTAGAACATATAGTTGCTTGTGGGGACACGGGGCAAACACTGCTTCCTGATGACATACGTCATTCTTTTAATACAGTGAACTGGACTAGTATAACTAACTAACTACTTTGGCAAGTTCCAATACTCTTGCTCTGTTTGCCAGTGGACACTGGCAGGGCCCAGTGCTGCAGTCCTGGGGTGCCAGGACTGCCACAAGTGCTTAGGAGGATGGATCCAGGAGTGGCATGTCCCAGGAAACTGGATAAGGAATAGCATAAATACTTTCTCAGAAGTATTTACATGGTTGATATTTTCTCTGGGAGAAGAGGCAGTACATACAGTTGGAGAGGAAGGGACTAAGAGTCATAAGGAATGTTCAGTGTCACCCTGCCGGCATGTTTCACCAGAGGCTCTTGAAAAAGGCAAAAAAGCTACTCTCTGACACTGCATGAATATGTATTTGCTGCTCAGAATTACCCTGCGTAAAGAGTCATTCTTTAACCCTGATACAAGTCCACTGTATCTGCCAGGTAAGAGTTACAGTAAAACACTAGCTTGCAGAGTGCTCTTCTCTCCCATCCCACCCGCGTTCACTCTTTGTGTTCCGTGTCTTCAGGCCTGGCTCTGTAACATGGCCTGCTGTATTACTGTGGGATAACTGGATTGTCAGACACTACTACAGGCTGTAATACTCAGTTTTCCACTGTTAGGGTTAAAAAAACGGCTTTATAAGCATGGCAGTATTTTCTGATTTCGGGCTCTATTTCCTTGTGTTGGAAAAACTACACTAAAGCCCATGTTTATGTTTATGACCTCATACACCTCTTCCAGAAAGCTTCAGAGCATAGGGGATGTGTGTGTACACAAGACAGGGAAAAAGTCCCCAGGACGAGTCCCTCATATGTCCCAAGGCCTGTTCCTTCCTTCACATTATACTTCTTATTGCCTCCACTCTCAAAAATCTTTACTTTCTGCCCCATGCTAAAAGCACTACTGCACCTGCTCTTTAGGTGCTGCGTATTAAAGAGATTAGTTTCAAGATGGTCTGACATCTGAAGAGCAAATGTGTATTTCATGGAATGATTCATACGCTGTTGTATTAGCCCCCATTTCTTCTGGCCTCTGTTTTACTGTAGGGAAAGAGAAATGTTTTTAATATCAGCTGCTAGAACTAAGACATTCTTCTCTAGACTCATACAGGCTCTTCACTCCTGGTCTATCACGGTTTAGTCCTATGCACAATGAAAATGTACCATCATTGAAAGTGTCAATCCTAACTGCCCCTGCTCAGCATCTGTATCTTTAGATTTCAGAGATTTGGGGGGGGGGGGTTAAAGCAGAATTGCCAGTAGCTGAAGTCTGCTCTTTTCCTTTTTTCTTTTTTTAAATGAGTTCTTTTTAGTAACTTGTATACCCTTAACTCCTAAAGTTCAAAAACAGGAGGAGGCTGCCCTGGGATATCAGAGCAACACAGGTTTTCCCAAGGAACTTGATTTTAGTTTTATTTAATTGAGAAGGGTGTTGAAGTCCAAACAGCCATAAAAAGTCCCAAGCACTGCCATTGTCCTAGGTCTGTCTCCTACTTCCCCTCTTCTCCCCAGAAGAAAAGCAAAAGATAATTTAGCTGTTACCTCAGGCTGACTGTTACGAGGCACTGTGTAAACTAACTTACCAAAAAACAACAGACAAGCAGATTAATTGGGATCACAACAGTAGTAGGGGTGTGGGGCATAACTTTTAATGTGCTTTGCATTACTTAGTTACAGCATGCCCAGTTGTTCTGTTTCCACCACTGTTAGAAAGGCCTAGAATTTTAATCAGTGTTTATAAAGGTGGAAAGAATTTTAGTACCTCCATTTTTCCACACTATAAATGGCATTTATTTACTTGCAAAAGAATTACAGGTTTCCGCTGTCCCTCTGGTATATTGCCTGGGGAAAGATGTGGCAGTGGGTAACTTAGCTCTGCTCAGGCCCCAAGGCTAAATGCCACTCCAGGTTATGCCACTGCAGGACTCCAGTGTCGGGATGTCTGTGGTCTGGTTGAGGTTTCAAAGGCCCCATGTGGTGCCCACTGTGGGAGTAAGTTCTAGATGTAGAAAAACCTCTACTTGCAATTCTCTCAGTTCAGTAGAGCTGCTTCAGTCCAGTACTGGTATAACCAAGCAGAGCCTCTTACTGTATTTAAACACTGGCAGATTATGGTTGTTAAACTGTTAACGTGTGATCTAGACAACTACCGATTTTAATCATCTTGTTACAATCTTCTGACATTTGTCCATTCCTTAGAGCAAGTTAGGAAAGATAAAGCCTGAACCTCTGGTTAGTTTCCAGGTAATCTCTCATCATACAAGCACACTGGAATTACTCTGTTTTCTTCTTCAAAACTTAAGACAGTTCATAGGGAAACAAACCAACCAAACAAATGCAAACTCACTGTGGCAAGTAGACAAAGGAGTGCATCTTTTAAGTGTGTCATCCAGCCCAAACCCCCAGAGAAAAATAACAGGAGCACAAATTCAGATATGCATGGCAATTGCTCATCCTACCCTTCCTCTGCTCTCACTTGAAGGACCATGATACACACTTAAGAGTTTTCAGACGTTGGATTTGTTCCCTTTGGATTGAAGCAGTCTCTGAAGATACTACTTTCGTTTCTGCTTGTTGTCATTGTTGCCATAGGTGGAGCCCCTGTTAATTTCTGTAACGCCTATCATCCATCTGACACCGACAGAAGCTGCAAAAGAAGTAACAATAAAATTGGAAGCTGCTTGCAGACGAAGACTGAGGATCTGTGCACGTGTAGCATTTTGAACAAGACTGTTAGTGTTCTCAGCCTTACAGCAGCACAGCATTAAAGGTAACTATCCCCACCTGACATTTGATGAAAGGTACAGCCCCACTCCTCCCCATCAGGTACTTTGTCTACAGTATTTCATTAAGGAAGGTCCTAGGTCCCTACACACATCGTCTCCCCCAGCAGAGAAGAGGCTGCATGGACCAACATGGGTGTGACAGGCACACGCATGGTATGCTCAGCCCTGTTAAACCCTGGTCAAGGCTGGCTGTGAAATGGGGCTGTTGGGGTTACCTGGCTCCTCAGTCGAGTGTCAAAATGTACTAATGTGTCTGCATGTGAGGTGAGACAGGGAAGGGAACTCTGCTTGCCTTCAACAGCTCCCATGCCTGGAGGAGCAGGAGCAAGTGCAAGGACACTTCAGATCTTGCTGAACAAAAGAATGCAAGCTGTTGCAATTTGAACTACAGCTCAAGAAACAGTCCATTATAAGAGGCCAGACTAATTTATAGTCGATTTAGTGATGGCTGAAAAGACAGAGGTACAGTGGGGAAGCTGAGCTGCCTGTGGGGCTGCCCTCGGGTCTTCTGGATGCCAGACAACAGGAAAGCAGAGCCCTCTCAGAGGCAGACCAGAGAGTGGTAAACAGACCAAAAAGGGGGATGGCTCCATTAGTCCATGAATGGAAATACACACAGCTGGGACAAGTGAAGGGTTTCACTCTTACAAACAGACAAGAAAAAAACACCCCTGACATTTAACTGGCCATGAGCTAAGGAAGACAAGAAGAAGATCCAACATGACCTGCAGTCTGGGATCATAGCATAATAGTAAGCATGACATCATTAAGATTTTAACCACAAGGGATAGAAACAGCATCTGAATATGGACACAGAGCATAAATAAAGAGCAGCTGTTACAGCAACCACACAGCACACTGGGGATTTCATCCACTTCCAAGAATGCCACAGCCTGGACACCAAAAAATACATGGTTCAACAATTCAGATTTATTGTTTTTTATTTCTCCTTTGCTCCCTGATAGAAGCTGCTGCTGCCCCTCTGTCCTCATTTCACCCTGAGCCCTCAGTGGTTTTTCCCTGCACTGCTGGCCTCCTCTCCACAGCTATCCTGGAGCCTTAGAGCATACCCTACTGATACTGTTGTGATTAAGGTATCTTAAGCACACAGAACAGCAGTTTAAGGACCTTTAGCTGCTCCACAGCAAACCACAGAAGCTAACTGAGCTCCTGCCATCTTTCTGCACGTTACCCACCACCCAAAAGCAGCAGGAGGCTGGACCTGCTCTGCCTGCCAAGAGTGCTGGGTCTGAGGGAGGGATGAGCTAACACGAATCAACAGAGCCAGTAATGCTCCAAGAAAACCACCACATCCACGGATAGTACCACATTCCTCAGCAAAACCGTGTCTGAGAGCAGAGGATTTCCAACTTTTCCCTCAATCCTCTGGATTTCTTATCTGTAACCTGAGGTTTGTACCATACAGCAAGTGCTGTAAACAGCACAGCAGGTAGGGGCATAAGAATTTATATAGTCTGCTGTACACCTGAGTTATATAAGTTATATACTGAAATGAAGATTTGTGCAACTAAAGCTTATATGAATGGTAGAAATTTCCATTGAGGCCCTATTTTGCCTACTATCATGGAGATGAAGCAAGCAAGTAACAAAAAAAATACCTGTTTTAAGCACCAGGTTGAAAGGCCAACAGGCAGAATCAACACAGGCAGAATCCTGCTCACTGTTTGTATTCAGCTGTACAGCTTACTAAAATGCCGCTAGCTCATGCTCTCCTCACTTTCCACTCATTTCAGCCTACAGGCACCAACAGCCTTAGAATCACAGAACCAACTAGGCTGGAAAAGACCTTTGAACCATGAGGTCCAACCATTATCCCAGGACTGCCAAGGCCACCACTAAATCACATCACTAAGGGCCTTGTCCACATGTTTTTTGAACACTCCCAGGGACAGTGATTCCACCACTTTCCTGGGCAGCCTGTTCCAATGCCTGACCACCCTCTCCATGAACAGATTTTTCCTAATAACCAGTCTAAAACTCCCCTGGCACACCCAGTTACTTCTTGTCCAGCCTTGGTGCCTGATCACACCATGCTCCAACCCGTCAGTCCCACACTTGGCACGTGGATGCTGTCAAGTCACCAAGGACTCACAGCTTGCATTGTGATCCATAGAAACAGGTTTTCTAATAGCGCCATGCACACACTGTATTTACAACTCCTGCAGAATCAAAGCTGGCTCAGTACTACTTACACTTGATTCAAACGAAATTCTTCTCTCGCCTATAACTGATACTTTAATGGCTGGCCCCATGCCATAAGCCCAGATGCCATTATGCTTTTAGCATTAGACACATAAGAGCTACTTTTCCATTTAAAAGCAAAGAGAAGCCCTCTCATCTTTTCCACAGAGAGCCAACATTTCCTTTTTAACTGCTGCTGACAGCTCTATAATAAAATACTTCTGGAGCATGAAGGTTGTCCTCTTCCACACACATTATCAAAACATGAAAGGCAACTTAACACTGGGTTCTTTGAAGCCGAGTGAAACTGGGGAACAGGAGGAGGACAAAACACAGAGGCTGCTGTCAAGTACAAGTACTGGCATTTGACAGACTCGCTCACTACTTCAACACCAAAATATCAGCCCCAAGTTTTTAAACAGCAGTTGGGAGCTAAGTACATAAATGTCTTGCCATGCATCCTATGAAACCAAAGCCAGTTTTCAAAAGAGACTTTTGGTCCTCAAACTGCTTCAGTATTTCTCCTCTGGAGCAGGGATGGCCTTGTATTGGTTCAAGTAGTATCATAAAGGGCTCCTGTTCCAGACCAGTAGTTTGATATTCGCACAACGCGGTAATTATTAGGAGTATAAATAGCCAAATTGCTGCATGGCGAAGCAAGAAGGAATGGCTCAGCATTCTCAGTATAAAGAGGAGACATCCTTTATTTAGGGCTGATAGTGTTTGAGCTGAACAAGCAGAGCTATATATACATTAGATTATTCCTTGCATCCAAGAGTCAGGGTCTGAGGGATCACAGTGCTTTCACTCCAGCTTGGCCACCATCTGCCATTCCTTCCACCTCAACAGCCAGTTACTTACAAGTAACAGCATTTTACTGGAGTCCAGTATTTTACAAGTCCAGTGTTTTATTGGAGAGCACAATTGGTAGACACTCTCCAAATGACAAATGTCACTTTAGAAACAAAGCAGAGGGTACCAGATAAAAGAAATTCCTAGTTCCTCCCCTCTTCACTATCACAGGAGGTGTATGCATATCTTATGCTATAACAAAGGTTATCAGGTACCGAAATCTGCTCCTAGAAACAGCAGCCTACTTACAATAGGCTATTAGGGACTGCAATAAGCTTCCTGATTCTGGAGTAATCAGGTGAGCTGTCAAATTGCCATATAGAAAGCAACATCCCACACACTACCTGTGCTGCTTCAGTTAAACTGCAGGAAGAAGTCTGCTAAGAACAATGTGAAACAGCATTTTCATCATCTGACCCCAACACTAAATAAATCCTTCGCTCTGATTCACAGAAAAACTTCCTTCTGCACTGTTAAGCCATCAGGTACAAATTACTGCTCACCCTGCAAAAGACAGTGAGTATAGAGTCATAGAATAGTTAGGGTTGGAAAGGACCTTAAGATCATCTAGTTCCTACCCCCCTGCCATGGGCAGAGACACCCCCCACTAAACCATATCACCCAAGGCTATGTCCAACCTGGAGTATAGTGTTCCCTGCTTTGCTACAAACCAGCTCTGCTAGGGAGACAGCTCCAACTGGCACCAAGAGTCACAAACTCCAAGGTACATATGTGTTCATATACCACTACTGCCCAGCCAGTGCAGAATTCACTTCTGAGATCTTGCCTAAAGCTGGAGATGAACTGCAAAATAGCATACCGGTTGCTCCTCTGTCAGCAGGTGGCTGCATCTGGTCCAAGACATTCATGACAGAGGGATATAAAACACAGTTTGGGGAGAACAGCCTTGCTACAGAAACTTGGCTATAGGCTAGAAATGTCAATGTTGCAGCTTCGGTTGAAGTTTTTAGATGAAAGAAAGAGAGCAATGATTCCCAGCCATGCTGTGGGTTTAAGCCCAGCTGGTAACTCAGAACCATGCATTAGTATTGCATTTAAAGGGATACGGTAAAACAGAAACAGACTATAACATACCAAGGGAACTGTTGCTCTTTCAGCAAGTTCTGACACATCCACTTTTAAGTGACCAGGACAAACCAGCTCCGCCTTCTGTTTGTTTTTACTGAAGGCTGAGCTTCCTTTCACTCACAGAGATTTCTCTCCTTCCACAGCTGCATGGTGGCTGCTATCTGCTAATAAGTGACAACAGCATCTTTTTAATCTGCTTGTAAGCAAGAGGTGGCTGGCTGAGTCTGATCAGATGACAAGCCTCTACTACAAGCAGTGCAGTGTCTTCCACTGTGCTGCAAATTCTGGTCAATTAGAAGCACTTTGGGTTTGAACACACCAGGAATTCAGAGTAAAGAACAGAACTATTGCTAAGCACAGAGGTCTTCCAAAGGTTGCAGAGGACTATGACCTGCACCAACCCACAAATGTGGTGGGTATGTATGGGGCAGCAATGCACATCACACAGTGGGCCATTAATCTCATCATTCTTAATGCATTCTTCAGCTGTGCTTTTGCAGCCTGGCAGCTCATATGTTCATTCTGGCAGCAGACTGCTTGCTGCTGTAGTTCTCTGTTAGCGCCAGTACTACAGATAACCTGCAAACTAGTTCTCTGGATTATCACTGCATTCAAAAGAGGATTCACAGCAGCCTGCTTATTAATCTTTTCTTGTGCCTAGAAGCAGAAAAAAGTCTAAGTGGTGAGTAAGACAGCAAGGAAAGAATACAGGTTCCTTCCCTCACTTCGTGATAGAGAAGATGTGACCTAGTTGTAAGGGTCCTTAATAGCAAGATGGTATTGGACCAGGGGTGGGGCGGGGGGGGGAGGGCAGCAAGGGTTGGTGGTGTCACTTTAATTAATAAGGACTATATCCAAAGACCTCACAGATGCCACAATGCCAAGCATTAAAGCATCCATCTCTGAGGTTTAAATCCAGAAACCCTAAATTATGCAGCAAGGCTCCCTGTGGAGGGTACACAGGGCATAAGGCACTTTGGAACAAAACCCAGACAACCAGCCCGCTGAGTGGAGAAACTGAATTGTGAAGAAAACGCTGAAGGAAGGATGAGGAAAGAAAAATAAAACTGCAGTGGCTAAGCCTCACTGCCCCATTAGGCCATTGTTCCATAGCTGAGTACCAAACATAGACTATGCCAGCATTTCCTCCAAAGGCAGAACAAATGCCCTATTTGCCAGTTTGTATTTATAATTTGTAATTTGTATTTATATGTAATTTCTATTTATGTTTTGTATATATAAAATATATATATAATACAATTTGTATTTATATTTGTAATATGAGTGCTATTGCCAGGGATGTATTATTTGGAATGGTGTCATACCTCATCCTGCCCACTGCTCTGTACCCATTTTGGTCTGGAGCACAAGGGGAGACCAACTGACCTTTCTCTGCAACTGAAGGGGATCTGAACCTAACACTGCCCGTTCCTGAGAGGCACACCACAACCATGGTGCTTACTCTTCACTTCCACCCTATTCAGGCTTCCACTGGTCAGGGAAGTGGGGTAGGGGAGCACAAGTGGGTAAAAAGGTGCTTCACTGCTCCAAGAAATTCCTACGCATTCGAGCAACCTGGTCTAGTGGAAGGTGTCCCTGCCCATGGCAGGGGGATTAGAAACAGGTGATCTTTAAGGTCCACTCTAACCCAAACCAGTCTGTGATTCTATGATTTCACATAAGACATTCCCAGGGTAAAAAGCACCAACAATTTCTCCAGTGAGAAAAGCAGCATAGGATTCCCCCCCCTGCCCTTTCCCTCTACTTTGCCCATATTAATGTACCAACTATGTTGGACCTTACTCTTGTTTTCCTTCCTCTGGTCCAAAGCATCATGAAGCAAACTGCCTGTGTGTATGCACATACAAATTCTTCCTTTTCCAATTATTTTTATAAACAGCTTCCACAATTTCTTATGTAGAGTTTGATTTGGTGGGCACCTTCTGAAAACGAGTATTGTGTGCCTACCATACCAAGCTCTTCACAGATGGACAAAAGAACAGTAGGTAATTCACCCTGACCAGACTAGCATGGGACCTGTTCAAGATTCAGACTTCTGAAAATGCAAAGAAATATCATGTGTTAGGAACAATCTCCTAGGTAGAGAGCAAAGACGCACTTCTGAGACAAGAAAACGCGCAACGTTTTCCTGTTTCCTTTGTGTTGCTATTTTGGACATGGCTTTTTAAGCCATCTCTAATATCTTTGCATCTAAGTTCATCCAGAGCCAGAAGGACTGTGAAGTTCTGTTTCTTTTTCAAAGGACATTTGCAATACACATAGGCATTAAGATGATGAAGCCATAAATACATGTGATGGTCAGTGCAGCCGTAGAAAATATTTGCTTTATAAATGTATGATTTATTCCGGAAGTTACTCTTCAAACAGCACCCGATATACCAAAAAGCACAGACACCCAGATATGATGAAATTTGCCAAACTGACCTGGTTCCTAATTCTGTGAAGGACACCAAATTAGACCTCCTTCCCTTTCTGTTGGTCGCTCCTTATTTTGTTTTCCTTCCACCTCTTAAATAACATACTAGCTTAAACACAATCCAAGGCAGTTCAGAACTACCACAGGAACTGTAGGAATCACCTGTGATAGTCTATGTCCTGCTGCTACATAAGTCAGAGCAGATGGCCATAATAGGTTGTCCTTAAATCACAAGTTCATAGATTTCGAGTGGACAACACATTAAGACTATGATTAGCTGAAGAAATTCTTGACAGAATAAATTATCCTTGAGCACCTCTTCTAGGCATTCAAAGTGCAACCCAGCAACACACAACACAAGAAAAGAAGCCTTTTGTAGGCAACCCATTGGAAAGCTACTGGTTTGATTTCTACAGAAAGACAAAATTTTGTATGTAGCTCTTACAAAAAATAATACAACTATTCAAAAACAAAGAAACAAACAAACAAAAAAATCTATTTAACCTATTCCACACTAAAGTGGATATAGTATTAGCTGGTTTGTTGAATTCACACGTTTATATTTAGTAAGCCTCAGTAAATTATCTAACAGTTACCCTGTAAGTAATCTTTCTCTTTCAGAAAACTTACCCATTACAATGACAAATGCAAAACTAGCCAGTGTCAGTGATGATCCACTGTTGATCATGTTGATGAGCAGCTTGAATAACGGATATAGCAGCAATAAGGCCCAGAAAAGCCAGTTCAAAAGAGTCCATGGTCGTCGGGGTGGTACTATAGGGACTGCTGGGTAGGCTCCTGTTCGGTAGTATTCTTCCTGGAATGCATCCTAGTAGAACAAAGGAGGGCAACAATTAAATCCCCATTTCCCAACAAAACTAGCCATTCCTGACTTTGATGTTCACCTTTTTGCAGGCTTGTAACTATAGGGGACAGATCAAAGACCAAATCATGGCTGGGAAGCTTGTACTTTGAAGTCTATGAATATATGGTCAAAAAAAAAGAGCTTACACTGATGTATGTGCACACCCTTTCCTTCTCTTACACAAAGAAGACTGAAAAGTAGTGTGCCTGCAGAGTATAACAAGCCCAGTAAAACATGAAGGGTGAGGGATGTACACTCCTGCAGCAATCCAGACATCATCCCTGAACCTCCTGCAAGAGCCACAGCCACTGCCCAAATACTGTTGGTAAGACAGAAAGGCTTTTGGGCTAAATTGTTCTGCAGCCGACCCTCTGTTCGATAATGTTTTCTCCAACCACTGCTCTAAAACAGCATCCACACCCCTGTCAGAAAAAAGCACACACCATCTTGACCCATACTCAAAAGACCACCACCCTCTCCTGTCTGCTTTGCCCCATAGATGCAGTTTTGTTCACCTTGCTCCCATGAAGCTTAAGGGAAGAAAGTGTGGGGGCTGCACCTCTCTACAGACAGTTGAGCATGCAAACAGGTTAAAATCTCTCACTGGTTTTCACCAAAGGACTTTCCCTTTTGTTATAATATGAGGAAGATAATGGGACATGGTTTGTCTGGTTTTTTTTGGTATGTTCTTTAAAGCACAGAACACAGAATTGAGTATCCTCCTCTAGAGCCCATATAGGTGAATGGCAATGCTTTCAGTAATGTGACCAATCCAAGACACCAGAGTAGGTGGGGAAAAAAACTTCCTACTTGGTCAAAAGCAAATGTTATTAATCTGTGTTATCAAATCAAACTGGTTAATTAATGAAGTCAGAATTAGACAGACATGAAAAGGAACATCAATTTAGTCAGAATGAAGTATTAAATTTATTCAAAGAAAGCAATATTTCACAATGGTTTCCAAAAATTTTGATAAAGCTAAGTTTCCCCTAATCAACCATAAGATTATTTCTACTGTGCTATGATTTTACATTACTTACACTCCAGCTGACAATTCTTTACTTATTTAATGGCAACTTGAGCAATTACAGCCTGCTACCATTTTATCTATTTCAAAGGGAACATTCATCTTTTAAGATATTACACAGTAATTAAAGCACTGCACTGTCTTTTTTGAGATTAGAAAGATTATGAGTGTTTTGCACATGTGAGCTAGACTATAGTGGGTCCACTATGGCACATTAATTAACTGTCTTCAACAAATTACTGTGTATGAAGTTTTCTTTACAATGCCTTGAGGATTTTGGTTTATGACTGGTTTAACACAGAGCTACTAATCATCAGTAAATTGAATTCTACTCTATACAATTAAGTTTCTAAACACCAGTATTACCCAGTAAAGTTAAGAACTTCCAACTATTACTGGTATCACCATTAGGGGGCCTATTACTACAGAGAGCAAGGCAGTCTAGCTTCAAACAAGCAGCAGTTTTCTTTGTTGGCTCTGCACAGCATTAGAAGCAACAAAACCGTTGACCACATCTCACCAAGAGGCTTGAGGCAGGGGGCAAAATAATGTCAGTGCCATCATCTCAGCTACACGTTTTACATCATGGGGAATAGCTCTTCAATTCAGTAATGATTCCACACCCGTAAAAACGTTCCTATATTTTGCAGAAGAGATCTGTGAGTTGATCCGTCTTCTAAGCTTTTGCAAGAATGCCTATGGTTCCCATCAACAGCTCAAGTCAGCATTTAAACCCATGATGGATCTCAAAATTTCCCTCGGTCACCTTGCCCACATCAAGTTCATTTAATTTCTGCATACAGAACTTGTTTTCAGTTTGTAATAAATCCCAACCATCGAAGTATCATATCTGGACACAGAAACATGCTCACTCTAATGCCCCCATCAAATCTGTGTTACTTCAGATAGTGAGGTGTGTAAGGCAGTGGGGGGATCGGGAAACATACATCACCTTGTGAGAAGCTATCTGGATTCTTCCCCGCTCCCACCAGAGAGGTCTGACTGCAGAGGTATGCCATTGCTCTTTCTTGAAGAAGCCCATGAAGAATGGAGCATCCAAAAATACATCCTTTGTTCCCAAACACAGGCATTCTGTGCACTTCCCCTCTTCAGTTGTGCTTTGGTAGTTCCCTGAGGCATTTCACCATATATATTCATGCCCTGTTTCCATGCTTCTTTTACAAGTGAGAAGAGTTTAGAAGCTCAATTTCTTTTTAATGGAAATTAAGGTTCTCAAGCAGAACCTCTATTTCAGGTGCTGAGGTTGAAAGGAGGTGAAGAAAAGAAAACAAACAGGCAAGGGCTTGCCAAGTTGTGGCTATAATACAGTACTCCTTCAGAGGAGACACTAAGATGCTCAGCCTAGTCCTTGTTACAAAGGGAGTCTTTCTAACAACGGCAGCCAAAAAAAAACAACATTAAAAGGAACAAAAACCCAAGAAAAAGGCAATGTGCAACTCAAATCGCACCTCTGTCATAATCTGGCATTAACTGATACAGTGCTGGCCAACTGTGGAAGGAAAAATTACAACATTCACCTGAGGTGAGGAGGAAGTACGTTGACGTGTTTGGTTTAGAAAAGCACAATGCCATTGCTACCCGGCAAAGCCCTTGTTCACTATATTTGCATCAGTGGCTGAAGCAGAAATTGGAGAAGGTAAATAGCAAGGACATAAAAACACCGGATTCCCACAGAGCAGCATCTCAGATTGAGGTACATTCAACCGAGATCAGGCAATGAGGTAAAACCAACACAACAAGCTTTTCTCAGACCCTCACCCCTTTAGTCATAATTAAAAAAAATAAAAGTAATGTCCCTTCATATTCACCAAACTGCTGATTTCATTACTCATTCAAACAGCATTGTGACCCTGTCACCACAAGTACATAGCACTCCAGCCTTGACCTCCCTTCCTGTGGCACAATCCTACTACTAAATCATGCTACCAGAGCATAATTCTGCACACAGTATGTAAGTCTTGAGAAGGTACCGGAAAATTATAAAAACCACTGAGGCTAAGCAGTGGCACATGCAACCATAATGCAAGATAGAACAGGGGCTCTGTTTTTTTTCAGTTGTGTGCATACTTGTCTTACTTTGAGACAGAAAGTGTGTTACAACCAAAATACACAAAGCAGGAGATGAGTGTGTGAATTGTAATGAAGTACTGCCCTTTGAAGGTAGCTTTGTTACATTTTATCGCAAATATTTACTAACTCTAAAAACATTAGCCTGAAACACATTTCATTTTTGGAAACAACACGTAGGTGGCAATGCTGCTTGCTATCCAACCTAAGACCAATTATCTTTTTAAAGATGCATGGCAGAAAGGTGAAACAGAATTGCGGTATTACCCTGCAGATAGGCTTTCATAATCTTGGAACTCTTTATGAAGTTGTCCCTGCTCTATATTCTCCCAGTCTGATTTTACAGAGACACAGGCTTGCATAGAGTGGGAATGACTGCAGTGAAATGAGAGTTTCAACTAATTTAAAAAAGCCAAAGAGGAACATACCACCTTCAGAAAAAGACAAAAACAAACCACAAAATGATCAAAAAAAACCCTCACACATAAAAAAAAAAATGCCACATCTAAAAGGTTTTAATGGAGAGGAAAACTGAACACACATTCATTCCTTCCTCCTATACTAAATAGGAAATTACGGATTTAACCAACCAGCAAACACAATTGTTATGAAGAAAGCAGGACAGTTGTACCCTCTGCTTGTACTAGAAATAATGAGTGTTCACCAAAAAGGGAATAACAGAAAAAACTTGAAAGTAATGACTGCAAACTATATAACAAGGGACTCGGGAAAACAATCACCGCATTCTCATTTGATATGCTCTTGTCTTGCAAAGGTCTAAACAGTTCTCTGGAAAATGAAGCAGGGCTACAGATCAAGTCACGGTAGCAGAAAGTGTACTTTTTGCAATATCCAGCTAACACGGTGTTCTGGGTAGAGTACAGCAAATGGCACAGGAGAATCTTCCTGCCCCAGTGACAGGAAACCAGAGTAGCTATACTCTATCACTTCTAAATCCCAAGCACTGCTGTATTCCAGTCTGAATACGTAAGTTAGATCAATTTATTGAAACAAACGGAGCTGCCAGGCCCTCATGCCTTGCATACCCATGACTCCCACTGACTGAAACGGGAATGCTGCATCTATTCAAAGAGTGCATCCCCCAACCATTACCTCCTATGTTCATAAAAACAAAAGCCTTGAGAAACAGATTCTGAAAGTCTGAAGGATGCATATGGAAGTATTTGGAAAATAAAAATCAAAATCAGCAGCATCTACAAACACAGTCATTATTATTCTGCCTCCATCTTATGTAATTAGGAATCCTAGATGCATGCCTTCTAAGCACACAATGTGAAAGCAACATATCAGTCTGTTCTATTACTGTTGAAGCTTTGCTTTGGTAAAGAAGACAGGAAAAAACAAGGGACAAAAATTCTAACACACTAAAGCAAAATATACCTCACTTATCCCACAAGTTACTTCTTGATTTAGGAGGTGCCTTTCAGTGGAAGGGAGGCCTTCTATCAACCAGGAGGTAGTTGTGGTTTTATGTATCCTAATGCAACTTTCTAAAGAAGAGTTTTAAAACTATTCTATCAAGGCTTGCTTCAGTTTTCTTTCTGTTGTTCTTTCTGTTGCAAAATTAAAACAACCACCACTGAGAGCATAAGACCAGTTTGCCTGGAGAAACAGAGCACTTCTGAAAAACAAACCAACCAGCCCCAACCCCCTAAAGCAGGACCACTACACAGGTACACCAGCAGTATAAACAACTGAGCACTAGTGGCTCACAAGTGCTGTCTAGACAAAAAAACCAACCTTTTCTTGATACAGCTTGTGAAGCCAGTTAGAACATTCCTGCTCATCTTCTGGGACTTCCTCTAGTGGAATTCGCCTGCCAATGGTAAACAAGAGAAATTGAAGAATATTAAATACTTCGGCTCCCATAAACAGCACTTACATTACACAGATGATCCATCCAACAGGACACTCACTACATATTCCACCTTTTTATAATTTGTGGTAACAGCTTCCAGATCAGCAAAGTACAGTTTGCTTCTAGAAACCTTCAATTTTCAGATATATCTGAAATTGAGAGATTTAGATTTCTGAAACAGTAATGCATATGTCTGAGCTCACTAGAGCCACTTTCCAGATAAAGGTTTGCAATTTTCTGTTTCCAAACAATGGTTTTGAATTAATAAATTTCTTACCCCACCTGTGAAGTTCAAGGCTCTGATTAATCAGATAGACATCAGAGATTAAAACCAAACTATTCTTATACCTAGGGTAAAGCAATCTAGTACTGACATTTCTCATTCCTATAATTTTTGTTACGTACAGCTTGGTTGGAAAATTTCCAGCAAAACAGCTCCTATCACTGAAAAACTCTCTTGACAAAACAAAGATTTCATCACATTACAAGAATTTTGGTCATTAATTCTGCAACAGAAAAAAATCCCTTTGTCATCCTGATTTAGGTATGCTAATAGCACTACTTAACAATTTCACTTTGTTTAATATAGCATTTATGGTAACTAATATCCATTAAGAGCAACATCAAATTAACCTCCTTCAGCACAGGAGAGAGCACTTTTACAGTCAGGACACTCCTGTTTGCAGTTAATAAATTAAAGAGGTGTGATAATACTGGTTTGTTCCTTTATTTGAGAAAGTCATAAGATGACATACATTCGACGTCAACACAATTTAAGCAGAGACTAACAAGAGCATCCAAATTCTGCAAACTTCTCCTGAGTGCAACACCTGCCTCACTCCAATAAGTAAATATGCAGGACTTTAAGAGCATCTGTAATGGGCCGCAATTAATTGCCAAAACAAATTTTGCCATGAGGTTTACCATTTACCATGCCTGTAAGAGCTTTTCTTCCTGAAAAGGGCAGAAGAGCAAATAGCTGACCTGAGTTGTGAACAGCAATTTCCATGCTCTGCCAGACTGACTTGCAGAAGGCTGGAAGGGCGTAAAGTAAGATGCACACCTCTGCGATGTTGGAGGAATGGCCCAGGCAGGTAGGGTCAGTTGCTCCTGCATGAACACTAGCCAGCCAGGACATGTACACCAAACAAAAGGCCACTAGGCTGATCTACCTATGAGACCCAAGTGGAGATGCAACTTCATGTTGCATCCATAAGAATCGATAGAAAATTTCCTTTTACACTTGGGCAAAATAGTTCTGAAGAAAATGTATTTTTTTTTTTTCAAACGTGTAGAAGAAGGAAAGGTCACCGTACTCCACTTGGTGTTGGTACCCAAGATAAAACAGTTGGATCAGCCAATTATAGCTATAAAAGGGTTATGATGAACTTGTGGGATCACTTCTAGGCTTCTATGCTCCAACCCTAAACCATTATGCTGAGTGCCTGCAGCATGGGCACTGCTGGTAGAACCTAGCATGGCAATAAGGGCTTTGGAACTAGCTCTCTTCCATGAGGATTATGGAAAACTGTTGGAATATAAATCACTTATAGAAACATTGATGATACAGAATCCAGGTGATTTGCTTTTCATGAAAAAAAACCCCTTTCTTGGTAGGGAGGGAACAGCAGTCAAATACATTAACAACTACATCATAGATAGGAACAGTCTCAAGCCTGATCTCCATCTGAGTGGGAACTGTTGTGGCAGACAGGTGTAAAGCCCACTCCATCTGAACACTTAGTAGGTGTTTGGTATTCTGGCCAAGCGAATGAAAAGAGGCCGCACTGTTGCTGCTGAGCTGACAAAAAGACACACAAGTGAATAAGAAAATAACAAAAAAATCCTGCAGACATTCACAGGGTCCCCACATATTTATAGTCACAGAACTTTACAGGAAACCCTTCCCATCCCATATGAGTTTTTATCTCCAGTTGTGTGAAGCCAGGTTGGCAGAGATTTCCTCTCTATTACCTTACTCAAGAATACTTTATTTGTGCAACTGTGATTACAAGTACACACTCCTGTATGGCAAAAAGGAATTAAAATATGGATTACTTGCCTTACGTATAAATCTGCATGGTATTTCTTTCCATTTAGAACTCCCAGCAATGTTGGATTCTCATTATTTCTAAAGTTGAGGGTAGAATCATAAACTGCAGAAACTACAAGAAGAGAAACAGGTTATGTTATTACTCCAGAATGGAAATAAGTCATTCTTTCTCAGACAAGGAGCATATTTAAATATGAAGTCATCAGCAATAGCACCATAGTTTGAGCTGTCACTAAGGCAATGACAATGGAATATTCAACTTGCGGTTTTTGTGAAGCTAAATAACCAGCGACCCTTTCAGAAACTGCACCAGTAGAACAGAATGGTTTGCTTTCCACCCTTGTCTACCATCAGGTGCAGGATGTTGGGACACAGGGAAAACAGTTACAGTTTCTGCCAGTTAATACATCCTACAAACAAAATGGCTGAAAACCTATTAGCATTCTCAACTCGCTATGAATGACACAACTCTCCTCCAAATCTGCGTAAATAACCAGGCACATACACACTTTAATATTGACTAAGAATGGGTGAAGTGCATGAGGCACATCCCATGGCAAGAAGGCTTAATGCAACTATGAATCACAGTGGCTCAAAACAACCTCCCCTTCATGTTCATTACTTGATAACTGAGGCACTTGCTATACAGCAAAGGCACATCCTGTGTGAACTGGGCTGCTGCTATGAAGATGTGCAGTACTGCGGGATACAATAATACAAATTTCACAGAACAAAACTACGATCAAGCTTTAAGCCTTGAGAAAACACTTTCTGCAATTCAGGACTGCATGTAAAAGCATTTGCAGTGGTTGCTCATAGTTAAACTAGACAACATTAACAATTTTTCTACAGAAAAATTTTCACTGTCTTAAACCACATAAAGTGTTTCAAGAAAGCTTCTCTGAAGACATCCTGAGAGACGCTATTTTCCTGATGTCACAAAATAACTAGATGGCAATGCATTCTCCTGACACTGAAACCAATTGTGTATGGTGGTAGGCACACTGAGATCAACGCCAGCCACAAAACTATTTTTTTTTGGTCACAAAAGTGACTAACATACACTTCACATGTAGCCTGCTACATTTTAGGTTTTCTGCTCTGAAGTTTTGCAATAACAGACACTGAGACAGATGAACTATTGTGAGAGCTCTTGACTCACCTAGGAAAGCCTTTTATTAGAACAGATTTGCTTTTCATTTTGAAACCTCTTTAGCTACAAGAGATAAATATAACTTGATCACAGCATTCACCCCCAGAAACTCACCACATCATTTGTTATTTCAAAACAGAATTCATAGCACAAACCAGAGCAGCCTGGCTCCAGCTTTGCACGGAAATCCTGACAGCAGAGGCCAAAACACTGTTGCTGATGCCTACTGTATCCTTCATTAACAACTCTACTCTTTTTCTACTACAGTTGGGTTTTTAGCCGAAACTCAAAAATACAACACGTAAGTGAAAATCTACTTTGAGCACACTACTCTTGCTGTTCAATATAAGTAGTAAACTGTATGTTGAATAAACTACCTCCCTCCATTTTTAAGCTGCTTAGTGTAGAAAGATTTTACTAATCTACTCTAATTTACTAATCCGATATAACTGAAAGAAGACAAGAGCACAATTTGATTTACACAGGGTAAGCTTCTCAGTTTATTCTTTAATAGCCTGAGTTTATTCTAATGACAAAAGGAACACAATAAGGAAAAGTATGATGCACACAGCACTTGTAATACATCTGCATTTGAGGTTTTATATGGATTGGTTGCTTGTTCAGACATACTGGAAGGTGCTTCTCTTTTTCTGAAAAGACTCCTGCAGAATTGGTCAGGAACATCTGTATGTGCTGATAACACAGTTTTTCTTCCCTCCCAGGCGGGGGGGGGGGGGGGGGGGGGGGGGGGGGGGGGGGGGGGGGGGGGGGGGGGGGGGG
>JAOEHY010039697.1:38403-57392 GCA_025447955.1 Psilopsiagon aurifrons | reverse complement strand
TAATCACATCTAAGTTCTTCCGTCTGCTGCTTCCAGAGAAACTTGTATTTTTCCTTTTACATATGGTTGAACTTCTTCTTCCCAGTGTGTTAGAAGATATGGATTAGCAAGATGCTGGGTTTGAGTTTCAGGCTGCTCTTAATTCTTTGTTAAATTCTTTTTAGATATGTAACATCTCTTAGGATCAGAGAATAATTTTGGATATATTCTTATCTAACTCCCAGTTTTAAGGAGTTACGTTGTGCTTTCCCTAGAGATCTCAAAAAGCTAACTTTCCTTCCCCTCCCTCACCTTTCCCGTTTTAGCCTTCCTATTCCATTTTAAAATCTCTATTTTAAAAGATTCTTCTGGTGTACATCTGCATCTGACATGTCCAGAATCAAGAATGTAACCTTATGGCAACTAGTTTGTTTTACCACTGAGGCATAGCTGCTTCCATATTTTTCCCTTCTTTTACCCTAATTTTGCTCTTTGGATTGTTCCTGTCCAAATAAACTTCTCAGAGGCTAGATAGCAAATTCTGGGAAGACTGGACAAAAATGGCAACAAGTAAAAATAAAACTTTAAAGTAATCATGCTATTCTCTGCTCCTGTGAGACCTCACTTGGAATGCTGGGTATAGTTCTGGTGTCCTCAACATAAAAAGGACATGCAACTGTTGGAACAAGTGCAGAGGAGGGCCACGAGGGTGACCAGAGGACTGGAGCACCTCCCGTATGAAGGTAGGATGAGAGAGTTGGGTCTGTTCAACCTGGAGAAGAGGAGGCTGTGGGGAGACCTCATAGCAGCCTTCCAATATCTGAAGGGGGCCTATAGGGATGTTGGGGAGGGACTCTTCATTAGAGACTGTAGTGATAGGAGGGGGCAGGGCATGGAGGCAATGCTCTATGTTTTGATTCATCTTAATCTTGACTTGATGTTGTTGTGTTTGAGTCTCTCTACCCTTAAAAGTTTCAGGAGTTCATAGGTTATGTCTAATATTCTAGGTAACATTTTAATTATTTTTTCCTTTTTTACTCAAGTAGCACACTGAAATGTTTACATAGATTTTAAAAACTGCATTTCCTGAGATGACTTACACAGCCAGTACTACTGGGTAATGTTAGTTTTGCCACACTTTTTCTACAGGTAGCAAACAATAAAAACACCCCTTTTCTTATTTTAGGGTGTTTTTAACGGTTGATGCCTATACTAAAAACATGAAATTCCATAACTGTCGTTGTTCATGAATAACTATAAGTTTTAATTGATGCTTATTTCTTTTTCTCTCAGACCCATCTTAGGAGATAGACCCATTTCCTGCAGATGTGGGTGAATAGGGGTTGGTAAGCAATCACAGTTGAATGTGACTCAGGGCAATTCCTTCCCTATCTTACAGAAATAACACGTGCAATGAATTTGTTTTGCAGGATCCACATCTTGACTGTTACACAATGTCCTCTATTAAGGAGAAGCTTGGTTGTGACAGAGAGTCTTTGATTGGGCTAGCTATCCTTCTGGGTTGTGATTATCTTCCAAAGGTAAGCAATATAATTATTTTTTATTAGGTACTTACACCGCCTTGAAAATCAATAAACTGTGTCAAGGGTGACGTGTACATGCTGACGAAACTGTATGCAGTGCATAATTACTGAGTTCTAGTTGAAGAAGATGCTTGGTAAGTTGCTGTAAATCTTATTTGTGAGGGCTTAAAGATAATCAAGATGTTTCATGTCCATTAATCTTTCTAAAGCTGTTACGTATTATTCCAGACTTGGTCTATAACTGAAGACAAAAGTTTAGCTGTTGATTACACTGAGCAAAGTTGTGAAAACTCAATTGTTTGTGAGGATGCTTTGTAACTGCATAAGTACATCCCTTGCAGAGTACCTGTGGAAAATGAGTTTTGTCTGTGCTGCTTGGAAAACTTAGTAGTGATTGTTTTAACCTGTAGTAATTAGTGTTCCCAGTTCTGGATGCAGTTTTGATGTATCCTCTTTTAGTTCTATTATTTGTAAATATGTTATTTATTGAAGAAGTCACCTACTTGAAAGGTTATGCAATGAATGAAGTGAGAAGTATCTCACTCTGCTTCACTGTTTTCTTTTTTTCTACGAGCTCTGGAATTTTTTGGGGTCTTTGAATAGAGGCTGTTGTAATGGCTGTCTGAAGAGGAAATGAAATGGGATGAAACCTGATTTCTAGACAGTTCATTGAACAATGACTTTGGGCAATGGTTGCTCCTGTTCAGGCTTGCAGTGTGTATCTAGTTATGCTTTAAATATATTGTGTTCCAGTTTGATAAAGCTGTCATTTTAAACTAGCTGATAATACTGAATCTGTTTTATTTTTTTTCTTGTAAGACTTGTTTCTGTTATAGAAAACTTTAAATAGTTGTTTACTATTATTATACAATTATTTTGTAAGAATTATGATAATAATAGGGAGTTTAAAAACCTAGTGACTAATAAATGGTTATTGTCATGGAACTAGCAGCTCCCGGCATGCCAGGTTCTTGCATAGAATTATGTAATGTCAGATAGGTCTTTTAAGTTACTGCAGCCAAGTAAAGTGGATGATGGTGCATGAGCAAGTGGATGAAGATAGAAATTTCTAACAAAAGCTGAATTATAGGAATGCATTGGGATGGGGATTGGCAGGACAGAAAAATGTGAATACTACTCTATAACTGTGCTTTGTTAAATATATATCAAGCTGATGCTTTCCTTGCAGAAGCTGAGTATCTGACTCTCTACCCGAGTGTCTGGCTGCAGTCCAGTGAGAACTCCTAATTGGTTTTGAATGTACATTTATTTCACATGGTTGCATAACTCAGTTTGCCATTACAGCTGAAGAAAAATAAGATTCAGATATATCTGTAATAATGCAGTAGAAAGCACACTCAGTGCAATCTTTTTAGTCAACTGTACTGATTCTTGGCAAAATAGGATTAAGTTTGAAAGAGTAACTGGAAAAGCAGTATATTCATTTTAAATCATGAAATATTTGGGGTTAGAAGGGACCTTTGAAGCTAGCCCAACCCCCCTGCAGTGAGCGGGACATTTTCAATTGGATCAAGTTACTCAGAGCCCCATCCAACCTGATCTTGAATGTTTCCAGGGATGGGGCATCTACCACCTCCCTGGACACCCTGTTCAATGTTTCACCAACCTCATACAAAAAAAACTTCTTCCTTATATCTAATCTGAATATTTACCCTTCTCAGTTTAAAACCATTGCCCCTAGCGCAACAGGCCCTACCCCTACTGAAGAGTCAGTTCCCATCTTTCTCATAAGTCATCTTTAAGGACTGAAAGGCCTCAGTAAGGTCTCCCTGGATCTCCAGGCTGAACAACCCTAGTTCTCACATTGTCTACATAGGAAAGGTTCTCCTGCCCTTGGGCCATTTTTCTGTTCCTTTGCTGGTGGTTTTGAATCAATTGATTTTCACTCTCCAGTATGTCTAGGGGTGTCCTGGTTTTGGCTGGTGCAGTGTTTTGGCTTTAGTATGAGAATAATGCATATAATACACTGATGTTTTAGTTGTTGACTAGTAGTGCTTACCCTGACCAAGGACTTTTCAGTCTTTCATACTCTGCTAATGAGGAAAGAGCACAAGAAGGCGGGATAGAGCAGAGATGGAACACCTGACCCAAACTAGCCAAAGAGGTATTCCATACCACAGCATGTCATGCCCAGTATATAAACTGGGGGGAGTTATCTGTAAAGGTCTGATTACTGCTTTGGTCCATCTGGGTATTGGTCGACGGGTGGTGCGCAATTATATCACGTATCACTTCAGTTTTCTTTCTGTTTGTTTACACCCGCACCCTCTCTCCCCCCACTTTGCCCCCATTTTATTATCATCACTGTTGTTATTATTGATGTATTTTATTTCTGTTATTAAACTGTTCTTATCTCCACACATGAGTTTTTACCTTTTTTTCCTCCCCACCCCATGCGGGGAAGGAAGGGATGAGTAGCAAGTGCCTGTACAGTACTTAGTTAAACCACAGCAAGGGATTATTACAAAGTTCTGGATTTCAGTCTATAAGTGAGGTTCCAGAAAAGGAATCTCCAAGGCTGGTTGGACAAGGCTCTAAACAACATTATCTGTGTTACACTAGTAGTCCAGTGTAGTATGTCATCTTCTCTGATGTTAGAACTTGGTTAAAATTTATTTTTCTCAATTTATTCTCAACATCTAGGATAATTTTTTTCATTTTTCTACATAATGTTATGAAGGCAGTTTTTATGAAAAACTGAATACTTTTCTGGTTTTCATAAATAATAATTCATATTTCTGTCTCTAGGGCATTCCAGGGGTTGGGAAGGAACAAGCTTTAAAGTTAATTGGGACTTTACGAGGTCAAAACTTATTGCAAAGGTAAAACTAAAATTTAGGTTGTGTGGCGATGTACTTTGATTTTATTCAAACTTGCAAGTGTGTACTTCAGCTGCAAGGTAGTTTGTAATACTTTAGTTTGGGGGGGTAAGAGGTTACCATGTTCTTTACATTTGCTAAATGAATTGTGTTTTACTAGGCAAGCTTCTTAATTGTTTTAAACATTAGCTGGTTCCTAACTCTTGAGATAGCAGATATATGCTGATATATTGGAAAGGAAGTCATAGGGACTGATGAGAGACTTTTGCTGGTTTTAGTTGGGTTGTGGATCAGGACATGAGATACCAAAGGCTTTCTCTGTTTGTTATCATAATGTGTTTGTCTATACTAGAAATCCAACAATCATATAATGTACTGCAAAAAAAAAAGTCATTGTAAAAAAATAAAAAAGAAAAAGGTGAACACTTTATTTAGAAAACTGCTTCTTTGACAGATGCAATATTTCTAAATCCTTTTAATGTCATCCTTCTAGGTTTGAGCAATGGAAAGAGCAATTTCAATTAGATAATAATCCACCTTTAGTTGTTAAAAGGGTAATTCACTGTTCCGAGTGCCATCATCCAGGTCAGTTTGAAAAGCACTGAATTTTATTTCTAGCCTGATTATTTACTCTTTGTTCTGGGGAGTGGAAGGGGATTGGTTTGTTTGGGTCTGGGGGTATTTTTATGAATAGCATTAAAAACTGCTTGACAGTCAGCTTGCGGGCTGTGTTCCTGTTTGCAGTATTATTTATATAAGTGTGAAGCTAGTTGATAGCAGATGGAATGTTACCATGATGCTGTTACGTGTTCCCAGGTATTTTTCTTTTTAATACTATCAGTGAAGAAATTATGCTATACTGGCAAGCAACTATTTCGTTAATTGCCCAAATTGTTCTTGCATCAAGAGGGCTGAATCCATTGCCATTGCTGTGTTTTGTGGAAGTGTCTTAAAAAGAAAGTAATCTTAAGGGACCTCATTTCAGTAGCATCTGTGATCAGTGAAGTCATTCGAACCCATTACTTGGAGAAAGAAAAGCCTGTTTCAAATAAGTTGCTTCTGTTTCTCACAGACCACTTCTGTAGTCTTGGGTAATAAAAGTTTTCAGCGTAAGGTCTGAAACTGTTGAGGAAAATGTCTTCCAAAAAAATGAGAGCTTGATTGTATTTACTAGTTTTCATTGTAGATATATAAATGCAACTAATGCACTCAGATCATCTTACAGCTAGTATTCATGTCAGATTCATACCTGTTCTAAGCTTTTGTGTGTTTGGAGATTTTGAAAGCCTTTTTTTGCCTCACAGTTGTGCCTCTGCTTCTATAGGATCTTACAAGGAACATGGGCTCAGTGGATGTAAATTCTGTGAAAGCACTAGATACTGCAAACCCAATGACTCCAAATACTGCTGCCCTTGTGAATGGCATCAGTTAGAGCGAGTGAAACAAGCAAGTGCAGTGGAGGACAGTATCAGAAAGTAGGAATGTCTTGAAAATTGAACTGCTTTTCCCTGCATTTTTTCCATTTATGTTTGGTTCCTAACACATTTGTTTTACCTGCAGAAAAGCTAACAGTTGTAAGGGGTTTCCATTCTCTCAGGTAACAAACAAACCTATTTAAAGATTAAATATTTTTCATCAATTAATTGAAATTTCAGTTTGCTGCTTTCTCTTATTAAACTGCCTCTTTTTGTTTTATCTCGAGGTCATCCAAGAATTTCTTGTGAACAAGAATAAATTAATCAACATAAAGGAATGTAGAAGGCCAAATTTATTGTCCTTTCAGGTATATAACAAAATACTGGACATTCAGCTCTGTAATTTCTTATTTTTATTATTAAGCATTAATATTTTTGTTAGTAGGGGAGGCATCTGTGATTTTGAACTTCATTGGTAATTTTACTGGAAATAAAAATTAAATAATCTTGCTACAACTTCTTAATATACCTGTTTTTTTGAAAGCCTAATCAGTTGATATGAACAGCATGTAAAAAAGCAGAATCTTAGAAATATAAAATGGTTTGGGCTGGAAAGGACCTTAAGGTCATCTAGTTCCAACCCTCCTGCCGTGGGCAGGGTCAGTTCCCACTAGAAAGAGAGCTCAGAAAAAAGGTCACTTGCTGTTGTTTTGATTTTCACTTTCCAGTATTACTAGCTACTACATAGCTATCTAAGCATGATACCTAATAGAATAAGAAACTTTCACAGTTTGGGGTGGGATTTTTTTTTTTATACTAACAGATATTTGCTTCTGAGAAGATGGAATGGAACAAACATTACGCTTGTAAGAAACTGTTAGTACTACTGACATATTATGATATGATCCAGAGAAAATATGGATACATTGATTCCAAACAAATGCAGGCAATACGGTAAGGTAGCTTGATTTCTGGAACTTAATATGTTTTCTTCTGCTGATGGATGGAAAGTCATGGTTTTTTACCTCCTTTACACAAATACAATGCTTTTCTTCCATCTCTGTTTCAAGCTGTATGCTCATTTTGAATAGAGATAAAAAATTAGATCAGAACGCCAATTCTCACACTATTGCTGCACAAAGTAATACGTACAGCAGTTTCCTTTCATTCGAAGTGAAAATGCCTGCTTTTTCCTATGCTTACTTTCTGTTCTCTTTCTTTGGATCTGCGCATGAGATTTAGCAATGTAGGATTGATCATCTTCTCAAGTTCTTAGCAGAAGCTTAATTGACTTCTGTGATTCAAAATAAGAGCCTAGGCTTAGAAATCATCTGCAGATTCAGCCGTGGTCTCTTAATTTCTTACTAGACATATGGACTGCCGTTGTACTGTGTCTGATGAAATCATTGGCTTATGGTTCTATTCTGCTACCTCTTCTTCTCAAAACAAGATTTTAATTCAGGACTGCTGCATTAAAGAATATAAAAATGGCCAAGTGTGCTGTTCCTAAAAATGGGTATGCAGGAAAAAAGAGAAGATAAGCATGTGATTACTTGCCACAAAATATTTTCCCATCATCCAGGATTCTGTTAATCATGGGTTTTCTGAGCCATAATTATTATCTGCATATTCTACCAGACCTCTAATGTATATATAGATTTTTTTTTTTAATGATCTAATCTTCTTAAAGTTATGTAAATTTCTGTAATTTACAGTGCCTGTTGGCAAACCTCAACTGTACTGTGTGAGGGAAATTGTGACTTACTTTAGTATCTGATGATCTCCTTTTCCAAATAAAACCCAAATTCCCCCTTTCCTTCCAAATTCATGTATTGCATGAAGATTAGTAGATTTTCCTTGTTCTCTGATGCTGTTCAAGATTTTATAGACCTTAATTTTGGAGGATAGAAGTACAGTCTGTATCTCTTCTGTGTTGATGTGTCATAGTTTGTTACTTTGTTATTTGCAGAGAAGCTGTTCTATGCAGTGCTACCTTTAAAACAGGCGAAGAGACTGGTTAGGGGCTTCTTTTTGAACAGATTGGGTACATGAATTGCCAGCATTTACCTTGATGCACAAATAAATTGGTGTATTCTGTTTATAACACTTTCTAGTGTTTCAGAAGTTCGAAAGACAACGCATGCTCTAGAAGATTTCTTTTGTGAACAAGTGTTTAAAAATGCAGTAATGATTCAGCAGGAGTCCCTTTACATGTGGGATGCTATTAAACAGGAGTGTAGATAATGCTTTTAGTGTAGATAATGATTTTAGAAATGTCATAAAGACTGTCTGTCCCTGCTCAGCTCATGTATCTTCCTTCATGCTCGGATGCAAAAGATATAAATGACCTTGTCTGGTCGTTCAGAAAATTACTGTCTGTGGCAACAGCTTTCCTGGGTATTTAGAATCATAGAATCATTTAGGTTGGAAAAGACCTTTAAGATCATCAAGTCCAATCACTAGCCCAGCACTGCCAAGTCCACCACTGAGCCATGTCCCCAGGTGCCACATCTACACATCTTTTAAATACCTCCAGGGGTAGTGACTCCGTTACTTCCCTGAGCAGCCTGTTCCAATGCTTGACAACCCTTTGCTGAATAAATTTTTCCTAGTAGCCAGTCTAAACCTCCCCTGGCACAAGTTGAGGCCATTTCCTCTCATCATCTGTTACTTGGGAGAAGAGACCAAAACCCACCTCACTACAACCTCCTTTCAGGTAGTTGTAGGGAGCATTTAGGTCTCCTCTGAGCCTCCTTTTTCCAGACTAAACAACCCCAGTTCCCTGAGTCACTTCTCATAAATCATCTGCTCCAGACCCTTCACCAGCTTTGTTGCCCTTCTCTGGACATGTTCTAGCACCTCAGTGTCTGTCTTATAGTGAGGGGCCAAAAACAGTATTCAAGGTGTGGCCTCACCAGTACCAAGTACAGGGGGACAATCCTAGTCCAGCTGGCCAAGCTATTTCTGATAGAAGCCAGGGTGTTCTTGGCCACCTGTATCATTTAAAGAAATAGAAATGTTTCAGTGCTCAATTTGAGACCATAAGTTATACTACTTAACTTATACAAAGGAGTAGCATATTTTTTAAAGGTGTGTTAATTTTACTATTACAAGAACATTTTTTCCTCTGAATCATTACAACTTCAAGCATTAAAATATATTTAGATATTTTTCATTTCCTGTTTAAACAAAATCTTAATGGCCTTCTTTTTGTTCTTACAGGATAGTTAAGGCACGTGTTAAAAATGGAGTTCCTTGCTTTGAAATTGAGTGGCAAAAACCAGGTTGGTCTGTTTCTATGTGTATTATGGAAAGAAAAGTTTAAATAGAAAAAGAGCATTCTTTAAAGAGGAAAAGAACTTGATGACATTATGAGGCAAAGAAACATTGATTGGATTGGAAACCATTCTATGAAAACAACAGAAAATATGCATCAAATTTCACGTACCCTGAAAGTAAAATCAGTGCTTAAAAAAAGAATTATCTAGAATACACAGGACTTTATCTTCAGGTACTTCTTCTGCTACATTTTAATAAGATCTGGACTCTATTAAAATACAGAGTCTTAGTTCACTATAAATACCTGAAGCTGTGTCTGTTTCCCAGCTAGGTATTTTTCTGTGCTGACAAACTTCTACCTTTAATGTGCCCAGGAAACTAGCATAAAGAAAAAAGCTTTACTTGCAGCTAAATCTCAAACATTGTACTATTAATCTTTTTACATATACCGTACTCAAATCTTTTGTTGTTTTTCTTACTGTCTACTTTGATAGGTATGTATATACATGTCTAATGTACATTCATTCATTAATTTTTTTAGAACATTATGTTGATGCAGATGATGAGCCTGCAGAGTTGTTCGTAGTCACTGTAGAAGAGGAGTCTTTGTTTCAGGCTGCTTATCCTGATATTGTTGCCCTTTATCAAACGGAAAAGTCAGAAGTTGCGAAAAAAAAACAGAAAAGTAAGTCCAAAGGCTTATTTCTTATGAACTTTTGGGTCTTAAATACATGAAGCAAAAGCAACAAACATTTCTCCCACTGTTGAACAACATCCTATTTTGTCAAGATCAAGGCATATCTTGTGGGGGCTGTGCTTGTACCTTACCATTTTATACTTGTAATGCTAGAAAATTTGAACTGTGATTAATACACCATTTTGATATGCCCTTTTTCCCTTTTATTTTTTTCAGACAGAAAAAACAGACCAAAAGAAAAGGAATTATCAAATGCTTATGATGAAGTTACCAATCTTCTGTCTCAAATGAATTTGAAAGCCAGATGTGGAATTCTTCCTGTGCAGGAATCCATGTTGGATAGAAAAACTCCCCCAGAAAATCAGCTACACCAGGGAAGTACTGAATCAAAAGATACAGTGTTAGCTGCAGCTTCCTGCATATCTACTGTTCAAAAGCCAGCATCAGCAGCTGTTCTTCCTCTGACTACATCACGTTATTCACTCTTACAGAGTACGGTGGCTGACTCATCTGTATTGCCAGCCCAGTTTACTAAAAGTTCAGGGATGTCATCAGCTTCTTCTGTAACATCTGGTCTACAGCTGTGCAGTATTGATGGGGAAGGAACCTTCTTCAGTGGCTCACCAGCACATGGGGGTGATGCCCAAGATCCAGCAGCTAACTTAGCTACGTATATAAAACAGTCTCATCCACTGGATTATGAAACAGTGAAAAGTAGGTCAGAATATTCTGATGCTATGCAGTCTGATCAGCATCATTTAGATAGTGCAAATGATCTGGTTTTGAATGATGCTGTGCGGCAACTTCAGAAGCAGTCTTTAACTGAGCGAATACTGAAGACGACTTCAGTGCCCCCAAAGCCTTTGTTGTCTGCAGATATGCAACTGGAGCCTTTGAAATGTTTCAAACAAACAGAAGAAACATTGAATCTTGATGAAGATTACATCCCCTCCTCCTGTCAGTTAAATAAAGTAGTGCAGGAAAGTAAAAATGTGCTGTCAGAAAGCCACACAAAGGATTCCAGTGTACACAATTATCAAGATAAGTACAAAAGAGCTGACAGCCTGGTTGGAATGATGCAGAAAGGCCATAATATGAGCAGTTCAACATCTCTAGCCCTCAGCAGGCAAACAGCAGAAACACTTAATCCTGGGTGTGAAATGCTTCAAGTGTCTCAAAAGCCAGCAAATGTTGTAACTGACTGTCACAGTGAAAAACTTTGTATTCAGGCTACTTGGAAAACTTCTTTTAAGAAGAGTGTGTGTCAGAACAGGTGTTATTCTAGTGAAGACAGTGATGATGGGAACGTCAATAAAAATCAGATTTATGAGCAGCAGAAAAGGCAACTGAACCATGGTCAGTTTAAAAAATCCTTTGTAAAGAAAAGGAATAACATTCTTTCTGGCAAAAGAACAAACAGTGAGTCAGCCCTTATAATTGAAGGGAAGGAGAAACCAACCACTTCAACAAAAGATGGTAATAGTTTCTTATTGCAAGTACCTCCAAAACCATCCTCTGTAAGGGATGTTAATTGTTTCCAAAGTCCAGAGCAGCCATTTGAGAGATTGGGTTATGGCCCCACGCAGCAAGCCAAAGGTGCTGTTCTGTCTTATGCATGGGCAGACAGTCCCCTTCCCCTGTCTGAAAGACTAAAAGGAAGAATCCAAATCAATTAGGTTCTCCATAAAATACAACATGGTGACAATAAACTCTTAATCTTCAGTGCTTAAAGAGTTCTTTCTCAAAGCTTCTGCAGTATGATATGTCAATTTTAAGTGGGCACAGGTTTGATGAATAGGAAGTGCTGTGAAATACCACATACTGGACCTTAAGTGAAACCAAAATGTTAGCAAAAGTCCAGATAGCTGGTTATAGGCAAGTGCAAGTTATTCTGGACCTGATTACATTCTGAACTTGATGCGTGAGCATCAGCATATAGTATGCAAGGGAACAGGAAGTTTTATATATTAAATACGAGGTTTTCCACTGATTTTGTGTAGAGCTATTAGTCTTTCTGCTTATAAAAACAGACTTACTAAAATAGTGCCAGCACTGCTGTTGGATAGTCTTAATAAGACAAAGTGATAACAGCTCTTTCCAACTGAAATTTGCCATTCTGCTCCACTAACTTAAATTTGCTTGTTTTAAAATGGGTTTTGAAATCCTGGGATGCTGTTTGTATTGATTATCTCTGAAGGACCAGGTAGAGACACACAGCAGATGTACCTTGCAGGGTAGCTAAATTTATATCTGCCATGCCCTATAATAAACTCTTCTTTGAGTGTGTGCATCTTCCAAAGAATGGAATAAGCAATGTAAGAATATTCTGGTTTTGTAGCTGTCATGTCTAATATGTAAGGAAATTTGATGGCTGTTTTAATCTAACATTTATAGTTTGGGGCATTTTTTCTTTAATAAGATATGAAATACCAGCTGAAGCTCATACCGACTTATACTAGAATGAAGGGTAAGTTACAGAAATCTAATGATGATATTGCAGATTATTCAAATAGTATGTAAATGTTTTGTTTAAAAGGCAGAAGTCGAATGCAATTACAATCTTGAAAGTGTTCGTCCTGCCTCTTTAATATAGAAACAGTCTTTGCTCATACATGCAAAAACTTGTCAACGGCTTATTAGGAAATGCCTTCTTGCCTGTGTTTAATTTTTCGTAACTTTTTCTATGGACCAACCAGGAGGAAGGCCACTCTTGCCAAGATATAACAACAGAAGTTTAGTATATCCATGCCTTAATGAAAGTGTTAATTGTTTCTTCATAAAGGCCAATGCTTAAAAAGTTTTGGGAAGCTAAATTCCAGATGCGCTTAAGGAAGGTGTAAGTAGCCTGTAGATAATATGGTAGTTTCTAATTTCCTCTGTGGGCAGATGGAGAAAGCTTATTTATAGTTTATTTTCCAAATTAGAACTATATTATGGAAATGAGAAAAATCCAAAGTATTTTGAACTTATTTTCAGTTTTGACAATGACCTCTCTCTTCTGGAGACTCTTAACCACCCAGGTGGTGTGGGAGGGTAGCTAGAAGAACAAAGTTTCTAAGGAGAGTAATAGTAGCAGGCACCTGGTGACTGTAAATTGAGAGATTTTCTTTATGCGGTGGTCAGTAGTGGAGAGATCAGGCCATTGTTTTGTGAAAAAAGGTTTTTTGTTGTGTATGATTCTCTTCTTTGCTCCTGATTTTGAATACTGAAAGCTGGAATCAAGAGTTCGAATTTTCTGTAATAAAAATACCAACATCATGTGAATGAACTCTCTTTGTTCCCTCCCAGCATACGGGAATGTACTCTTGTTGGAGGGGTCATAACAACTGCAGTATGGGTTCCTGCAGTTTACTGTTTTCAACTGGGGGGCAGGAGTGGGCATTAGAGGGTTTATTGGTTTTTTTCTTAATGTGGCTGGGATGGCTGCTTTAGTGGATGATTCACTGAACATACTGTGCCAGAATTATGACAGGTTTGGTTTTTGGATGACAGAAACCAGAAATTAGATGTAAGATATTGAGAAGTCAGGGGCAGGAGGGGGAGGGGCAGGAAAAGAGGTGGTTGCTGATTATCACTACAAATTGACTTTGTTTCATATGTACAGTTCAAGCATAAAAAAAAACCCAAAAAACACATTTTTTTTTCATTTGCAGTGCATCTCAATTTTGGGCAAGTTTTCTGCCACTACTTCAGAAGCAGCAATAGAGGTGAAAACAACTGTGTAGGATGCCCTCTCTTACGTAGACCAGCCTGAGTACTTCACCTGGTTTGTGGCTCATCATATCTGCATCCCCATAGCTTGAATGATTCCTGCAGAAATACAGAGCAGATCCATGGGTTCTGTCTTAGCAGGATAAATGCCATTATAAATATCATTATTTCCACTTGCAAACAGCATTAAACATCTACTTAGGTGTCACAAATATATTTAGCATACCTTAATAAAGAAAACACTTGGTGTTACTTGTGATTGTAATTTGCAGCTTCAGGTCCTATGAAAAAAAGAAAGGAGGATAAATATTGTGTATGTAGAATGTATACATAGAGAACTAAGAAATCCGTAATGTAAAAAAGAAACAACCTATTCCTCAGTGTCTATGTATCACACTGTCAAGCTACACATGCTCATTTTTCACTGGAAAATATTGATTGAAATATTCATCACCATGTGTGAACATGCTTATCAAAAGGAAAAATTCATTTACATTGCTTTTACCAGTTTCTACTTCATATATAGGATTAGTGACTCTTTTGCTAGTTAGGAGAGGAATTTCCTAATTTAAGAAGGGAGTCATTGAACTTCGAGGATTTGCACAGCCTTGCTTCTGTGCTCTTATGCCGAGAAAGATTCTTGGAAATATACTGGTGAAGGAGACTAATGGCAGCTGTTACTTGAGACAGGATAGTCTTTTCATGTCTAAGAAGGTGTCAAGCCCTGCCCTGTTATATCAGCAGATAAAAGGAAAGTGTGGTTAGAATATTATTGAGAGTTGTTATAAACCAAAGTGCTACTGACAAAACAGTAAACTCGGTGCTAGGTTTAGCACTTCTTTTCTTCAGGAAACAAAACACTTTAACTGTTTCCAGAAAACAAAATTAGGATGGGAGACAGAACCACTCTTTGCAGTTCTTTTGCTCATGTATCCTGCATTATAGCTGCATTAATACTGAACCTAGTTTAACTTGGTAAAATTAATCGCATATAAAACTTCAGAAGTTTTTTAAACCTGAACCTTGCCTCCACCCCCATCGCAATTTGTCTTGACAGAATTTGAGAGATTTTGTCACTTCAAAGACCAAGCACAGCTGGAAAAAGGGACATACCTTTGAAAATTTTGCTCCATGAAAGCAGCTGCTTTGAATAAAATTCTGCCTGGTGGATATTTAAAGTGAATTAGCACCCTGACTAAAATACAGGAAAGGAAAAGAAGGTAACTAGGGATATTTTTAATGCTAAGATGGTATAAAAATAGCTGTATTTTAGCATTATTTTAATATCTTGTTTTAAAATGCAGTTTGCTCTGCTAGTTCACCCCCTCAGCCAAGCTTAAAGACAAGTTAATTGTCTTGCCAAACACTCTTCACGAAGGTTGGATCCATGATAGGGTATAGATATTTAGGACATGGTGGGAGGAATTGTGAGCATGGTCTGCTTTGGATAAATTTGTGAGCAAATTTACTAGATGAGCCCTTATGTGCAGTCTTCCTCCATCCCAGGGTCCAAGTGCTGCCCTGGCAGTGACACCAAGATACCCCAAACCCTATAAACTGTCCCAAGTTTTATCTGCTGCAAACACATGAAATTCGTGGCCTTGTTTCAGTTAAAATTCAGGCTGTCTTCCAGTCCAGCATGAAAGCCAGGTCTCAGAGCAACTTTGGCCTTTAAGCCTCTCTGTTGCTCAGCGCACTGCGATGTGTTGCAGACATTTTCTTTGAATCTTTTTGTGCTGATGAGTTAAATCCACTGCTTGATCTGCAGCTGGGTGGAAAAGAGCCCTGTGCTCAGGCTGAGATTCCCCAAAGCCTAGAGTTAAGCAGAACAAATTGCTCTGGGACTTACAGCCACATACACACCTACTGCACAGGGGTTCTATAAGACTTTACCCAGATTAACACATTGCTATTTTTTGTAATTATTGAATGGTCTCTTTACCAAGTAAGACGGGCCAGTCAGAAGCATGGGAGATGGTCTGTTTTCTTCTAATTAGTTACAGGGCTGATGAGAATCTCTTACTAATTAGATAATTTCAGTTGGAAAAGCTTATTGATTGGAATAACCTTCTGGGATAGTTTGGCAGCTCTGCCTTCTTCCTCTCCACATCTGGCTCCTATCATAATTTTAGTAAGGCGCATACAGCCCAACATCTACTTTTGCTTCTCTATTACCTTGTTAAACTGAAAATACTGGCTGTAGAGCATGGTTTTAGATAGAGGTTTGTGTTAGGCTGTGTATTTATCTTGAACATCATGAGATCTGTGCAATTTGTAGGTGTTCTTACCATTGAGTTCAAATGAAAGTGACGGGGATGGGATTGCACCCACACATCTCCAAGCACAAATACACCTTTATTCTGGTGTCTGCTGATGTGTCGTCATCCAAGAGGTTGTCACTCTGCTTTCTGGACTTCCCTTTGTTTACCTTTCAACAAATCCCAAATCTCACTGCTTGACGATTGCTTAGAATTTGCAAGATAGATACTTGGGGAAAATCTTAGCCTTCGGGTTTTTGTTTGTGATTTCTAAAGAAATACTGGTTTCAGTTGATATTCCCTCAGTTTTACTGTCAGTTACTGGCTGTTAGGGTTGTTAGTTCACTCTCTATAAAAACTCACAGAATATGTTACTCTGTTGTTCTAGGAATAGTCATTTTGTCAGTACTAGAAGAAAACACGACAATAATCACATGGTTAAGAAGTTCTGAGATACAGTATTGAAAGCAGGCAGGATTCACAGTGACATTTGCCTTTTTTGGTTTTTTTGGTTGATTGGTTGGGGTTTTTTTCAGCTGCAAAGGCCAAGTGTGAGTCTATTTACCAAAAAAACCCTTATTCAGCACATCTCTTCCAGCATCTCCCGCAATGTAGCCTCTGATTTTAGTGGTTTGGAAGGTGGGCTGGAGGGTATCCCGTAATAGTTGATTGATTTCCGTATAATAACCTAATAGATTTCATAAATATTTTTCTGAAAGCCACTAGTCTTTTTGCTTGTTCTGTTACCTGTAGCTCACCAGTGAGGTCTTACAGAGAGGAGATTCCTCTCCCCACATTGATAATCTTGAGAATATAACTGTGTGGGTTAAGCATGTGGCTGTGCCACTGAAAGAGTTTGAATTTGTACACAGAACTGAAAAATTCCTTCTAGAAAATTATATTCCTTCCAGTAATAGTAATAACAGTGGTGTGTACCTTGCATCAGCTTCTTTGTGATAGCATATTTATCTTGTAAAATACCAGCAACTTGAGGTTTAGGGTTTGGCTTTTGTTTGTTATTAAAAAATCAACCAGGGCATTCTCACCACAGAAGCCCAAGACTTGGAACTGCTTTAACAGAATGGTGTATGGGGAAAAGCTTTCAAAGCTGTAGGATCCTCTTGGTGTGACATCCATGTACATATCTATATAAGCTTGTATAGCGTTCTTGTATGAAGATATGCCCCTAGTTTGTATATTGTGTTTAAGTGATCATAAAATTCAAAACATAACTCAAGTAGGTGACTGTGGAGGGATGAATGTTTCAGAGGGGAAACTTATCAATACTTTGACCAACAGAGCAAGTGACGTATGAAGTGTCCCTGATGCAGATAGAAGTTAGCAGCACAGGTGTTCTGGGGACCCTCTCCAGACCCACCTGAAGACACTTTTTGAAGATGCTTGCTGAGCTCAGGGTCCTTCTTCAGCTCCCCTTAGGCAGCTCCTTGTCCATCCTGGCCATAGCTTTCTAATCAAAGCATATCTTCTTTCAAAGATCCCAATAAAGCTCACTTGCAAAACTTCCCTGCAATTGTTTTTTAATAGAGGTCTAGGATTTCTCTTTATATGTAATGATTTTGTGCAATTGTGTGGGGTTTTTTTTTAAGTCTTGCTCTTTCAGTCAAATCTATCAAATATTATATTACATCATTGAAAAAAAACCCAAGACATAGTACCATTTAAGAAAATACTTATGTTTTCAGAATAATAACAGGATGCTATTTAGAACATACAAATTAGAAAGTATGCTTTTAAAAATTCCCCTGAATGTAATTCAAGCTAAAAAGATAGTTGATAATCGATAGTGTATAAATCACAGTAGCTCATAGTGTGGCAATTAAAAAGAGTGGCTTATTGTAAGTACTGTTTTAATAACCTATTGTCATAGGTCTGGGTTTAACTTTAATAGCAACATTATGTGTTCGAATATTTTATTTATGGATCATTTGAAGAATTTGTCATGCAGATATTCTGATTAGTGGGCTATTGGGCCATTAGCCAAATAAATCTAAAGGTAATAAAACTCACAGGAAGATAAATGGTTTTCTTTTTCTTGTTCTTTTCAGCCAATTCAGGCTAATTTAAGCCTTTCACAGAATGGTGATAATGAAGGATTTGTTCTCAGCAGCTCTGTGGCAGGTGATTTGCATTTGAAAGTTTGACATGTTTATAGGCCTTTGATCTTCTAGTGCTTGTGTCCCATGCCGGACACCTACATGCGCATTTTACCAGGTGTAAGATCTTGGACTAAAAGCAGCTCTAAAAGTCACTCTGAAGACATACACTAGAAAAAATAATTATACAGTTTGTGTCCAGAAAATATTCTATTGCTGGATTTGAGTGGTCTTTATATAATACAAAACAAAATATATTTGAACTTCTCTTATTAGACTACCATTGAGGCTAGGGAATGTCTTTATGGAAGATTTTAAATGAATACAGAGTCTGACATAAATCCCACTGAGCTGTAAAGATTGTCTTCTTCTGTAGTTTTGAATTTATTCTTGAAATGCAGCTTCTCACTGTAGGGCACTTCAAGAATTTTGGCACCAAGCAAACTCAAGAAAAGAGTGTGACAGCCCCATGGAGATATTTCTTAAATATAGAATCATAGAATCATGGAATCACCCTATGTGAGCAAAATCAAGCTTATAACCTAGACTATACAAAGGATGTTCTTAATGTTTGCTTAATGACCCTGGAAGAAGTCAGGAGTCACAGGATTCAGGAGGAGCATAGCTGAATATTTGGAAAAGGATTATTGCACCCCTTGTGATTGTCTAAAATTTAAAATAATCAGCAGATTTCTCTGCCGGATCAAAGTGATTAATTCCAAGTCTGTAAAGCCAGGGGCTCATTTCATTCTCGTCTCAGGCTTGATTCCTAAGTAAGGCTGTGTTCACTAATTAAAAATTCTCTGCATGAAAATCCTTCCTGTGACATAAGCAAATTATGTTTCTCCAAATTGAGCTTTTCCTTTGAAATAAGATAAGGCTTGCTGAGTTTCTTGGAGGAGGATAGCCTGTCTGATCTCAGAAAAACTCCAGTGATGGAGGTGTCTAGCCAAACAGCTGGCTTCAGGCTATATGTTGTATCTGGGAGGATGCAGCTCACCACCCCCCAAATAATCAGCCTTTTTAAAGCTGTGTAATGAGTATTGATTAGTCATTGTCCGAAGTACATTAAAAGTAGCAGGGACTATGTAAATGTTAGCTGAGTTTATATACACATTAATAAGGAATCCCCACTAGCCCTCTGAATCCTTC
>JAOEHY010039697.1:0-38315 GCA_025447955.1 Psilopsiagon aurifrons | reverse complement strand
GGAACATTTTGTTCTTCAAAAGGGAGTGCTATCCATCTGTGCTTTCAACTCATCACAGAATGTCAGATACCAGATAAGAGCAAGAGACTGATGAGTGTGCATCCCAGCCTGACAGAGCAGGTCAATGTCAGGGAAATCTTTTTCCCCTTCTCTCCCTCTTCTTCTTCCTTTCCCTTTCTCTCTTCCTCTCCCTTTCTCTCTCCCTCTTCTTTTCTCTCTCCTTCTCCTCTCCTTCTTTCTACAACCCATTTGCCAGTATTTACCTCAGAAAATAATTTCTCTGGGGGCTCAGTTGGCTTAAAGCAATATTTAATTGGAGAATTTAGTTTTAATTGTTTTCTGATACCCTCTCAATTTTATGCAGTATTTTGTAATGGGGCAGTGTCACAAGCTTTCATCATATAGAAGACCTCCACAGAGAGGTAATCCTTCCCCTGGCACAGTCTATATCTAAGGAAGAGAGATTTGGGGGAGCAGAAGATGGGGTCTCTTTATGATCATGCAGCTCAGTAGCAGGGTGGGGGACAGGACCCAATTTCCTGTCCATGTGATTGTGTTGCCTCTCCAGACAGTGCTTTACTGTCCTCCCAGATTTGCAGCAAACTGGACCTTAAGAGAGCAGAATTTTGGCCAGGACCAGCTGCCCTCAAGATTTGCGTACCTGCTGTTGTAAGATCTACCTGCTTATTCATGCATGTGCTGATTTTACACATCCCAATTACCATTAACTAAGCAGGAACTTAGGCAGGGTGCAAACCAGATGTCTGTGTCTCATCAGTGACAAGGTGGCCAGCACATACAGTTAAAAGGGCTGCCAGAGTGAAGACAAGCTTAAAGTTTCCTGCTAGTTCTACATTTTACCTTCTCTTTGTTCCGTCTGCTAGATTTACAGGCTTGATTTGCTTTACCACGCATAAGTTTTCCTGGTAAGAATTTAGGTTTTTTGCTCTCATGTGTTTCAAAACAGAAATGAAAATCATATAAGAGCTCTCTAAACAGCAGCTGCCTGAAGTAAATGACTTTTTGCAACTTTACAACCTTAACTGAGCCCCTACATATAACTATATACTGTAACTATAACTATCATAACTATTTAATCAACAACCTGTGCTTCGGACTTCCTGAAAAGCCTATTTCAAGTGTTAAATAGCTTAATGTTTCCTGCTTTTAACATCAACTTTATCCATGCAACTGAGCAGATAAGCAGAGGTGCATGATTTATATGGGTAAGGGAAGTTAAAAAAGGCATCGTGTTCTACTGTCAGTACCAAGAAGCACCAAAAAAAATGAGAGACTGAAAATCAAATAGATGAAACCTAAAAAAAAACCCCAAACCAAAACCAACAACAAAGAGAGAGAAAGGAAAAGACAGAGAAAATAGGAAAAGAAATGATGTTTAGTCAGAGATGGGCCAAGCTAGAGGTAGAAAAAATGAGAAGAGATTGAAAATGAAAGCTAATAATGAGGCAAAGAAAGGGAGCAGGGTCTTCAGTGGTGGAGAACAGACCTCTACACCATGCCCTTGTCACCCAAATACAATTATCCAAAAATGTAATCAGACAGGAAAAGTATTGGTACTTTCTAACACCGTAAGTAGAGCAGGAAACCTATAGCGCACCATTGCAAAGTCAAAGGCACCACATCAGAACTTAATGTGTTTATTGTCTCTCCTTCTTCCACTGTGAACTTCTGCAAAGAGTTTGGTTGTTCTTTCCACTCTCCCATCAGGGAGTTGCAGGTAAGGTCTCCCCTGAGCCTTCTTGTCTCCAGGCTGGACTGACACAAATCCCTGAGCAATCCCCATAGGCTGTGTTCACCAGCCCCTTGGCCAGCTTGGTGATCATTTTCTGGACTTGCTCAAGTCTCTCAACCCACCAGGTTCCCGAAGTCTTCTCAGAAGCCACCTCCTGTCCAGACACACTGAGCCTGTGCTGCTGCATGGGGTTATCCCACCAAGCACAGGTATTTGCATTCCCTTTCCTTATACCTCCCAAGACTGCACACAGATCATTTTATCCAGCCTGTCCAGGTCCCTCTGAATGGCAGCTTTGCTCTTCAACATGATAACCACTTCCTGCATTTCAGTATAACCTGAGAAGCTCTGTATGTGCAATGTTACCTATACAAAAAGGGAATAATTTTACTTAAATATATTCATGGGATTGTTATAAACCTGAGTGTAATTTGTTAGGCAAAATTTGTGGAAGCATTCATAGCAACTGAAAATAAAAATATCCCAAACGTAATATACCATTCCTGTTCATCAGTAGACTACATGACAGGCTTGGTTTTTTGTGGGATTGAATGTAATTAAAATTATGATTTAGCAACTTGACAAGAAATTTATGATTGCAATTTAAAATCAATGTTCCTCACCCGTGGGTTAAGCACCTGCTTGTGAAAGGTGGCTTCAGCAGGTACACAATGCTTTATTTCAGAATATGAAATATGTAAGAACTAAACAAAATTTGTAATCTAACACTTGTATGTTATCTTTTATTCAGACTATTGATCATTTTTATAATTATTAAACTGAACTGCAGGCTGTGTCCAGAGCATAACTTCATTTAGCACAGAGATGAAGCAGGATGCAGCAATTCTGCACATCAGTGCTAGGACACAGGGGAGGAAGAAATGAACAGATAGTGATGAGGAGGTCCAGCGGATGAAAAAGAACAGCCTGGGCTGAAATGTAATCACAGCAACTGAAAAATAGGTCCTTTCAAAACCACCCAGCTTTAGCTGTGCAGCTTGGCTAGAAATATTCATAACTGAGTTTTAATGCATTTTCCTAGTTATTGGAATTTCTTGTGAGATTTACCTCGTTTTGGAAAATTCCTCATGCTGCAAAATGAACCATTTAGAGCACAGAGCACGAAACCCTGTTGTAATAGAGGAAAGCAAGAGTACGAACCCTTAGGTGCTATCTTGGTTCTTTAAAAAGCCATGTGAAAAGCCATCAAGATGTTCATGGGGCAAGTAAAAGAAACACTTGGAAATAAATGATATTATTCTTTATCATTTATTAAATTGAACGCATGTTTTTGGGTGGAAAAGGCAAACCTGATGTTCCTGCAATATTTACAATATTTGCTCCACCTCTCCCATAAAAACCTGAAATATATCCACTTCATTACAGCACACAAAAATTTTTAAACCAAATGTGAAATTTGATACAGTGAAGCTGCACTAAGCAATAATGGAGTTCTCCTGCCGTGATGGAGAGTTGAGGCCTCTCCCTACATCCTCCTAGTGAAACAGCTTCTATTATTTTGATAATATCTGCTACTTTTCATTTTCTGAGCAAAATAAACCTTGTTAGGCTCCCCATCCACCCCTAGCTTTGCCATTTCCTTCTGGCTGAAGCAGCCAGTAGACATTAAAGACCAACCACATAGTGAAACCTCCTTTCAACTTCTGTTAACAGGGTTATTAAAAAGGCATTCCTAAATATCAGCTGAAAACTACTAGGTAATAAACTCCCTACTTAAAAGGTGGCTAGGTGTAAATTCCACACGTAGGCCTTTTCATCTGGGAAGCCAGTTGCTTAGAGATCAGATGTTTTAAATGGATTGCGGAGCTGATGTCACTTGTCAGTCAATGGAGACTGCCACTATTTGGAGGATCAAATACTTACATTTAAGGATGTAAAGCACGTAGGTCCTGATCCTACCAGAGCAATGCCAGAGAGATGCTTGTCACTATACAAAGCCCTTGTGAAATCAGTGTTACTTACTTGACTGTTTTTTCTCTTGTGCCCTTGAGAACATTAAAAGTTTTAAACAGATATGGCAGGAATTTTTAGCAGCACTAAGCCTATTTCTGGTCTTACTACAAATGAATAACAATGTTTGCTCTTGTGCTAGCCACAGGTTTGTTTGGCCAAAGGCAGTAATAACAATTAGACGTCTAATTTACACATGGTTTCTATGGATTATAGTAAGGGTTGTGGCCTCCTTTTCACAGGGCTGGACTCAGGATCAGTCATGGTTCTTTTACTGCCTTCTTTCTCTCTGGGAGTTGTAGTTGGCTGCTCATCCATATTCCTTAGCATAGTGACCTCAAGAAAAGAAAAAAATTAAAAAAGAAAAAAGAAAAGAGAAAGAAAAAGAAAAAGAGAAAGATAAAGAAAAAGAAAAAGGAAAAGAGAAAGAAAAAATAAAAATAAAAATAAAAAGAAAAAGAAAAAGAAAAAGAAAAAAGAAAAAGGATAAGGAAAAGAGAAAGAAAAAAGAGAAGAGAGAAGAGAAAAGAAAAGAAAAAGGAGAAAAAGTATGTATTTGTTGACCAGCTTGGTTACCTAGAAGTCTTATCTATTTCGATAGAGGTTGGACCTAGATTAAACCATCTTCCACAAGTTAAAAAACAAGCTGCAAAATCTACACATTTAAAAATAAATGCATCTGTCAAAGTTGAGGGAAAGCCTTAAGAAGGAGAGAAGCGTCGTAGGGTGGCTCAATGTGACTCTGGATAACAGATGTGGTGGATTCTTCCTTTATTGCCAACTTGGGTGTAAACTGAGGTGTTCAACACTATTTTTCGGAAGTGTTGAACAGCTGCTGCATCTTCTGGAGTTAGTGAGACCTGCAGCTGCTTGCCCCACGTTTTATATATGGGGTATTGACTCCTCATCTGCGCCTCTATAAAGCCGGATGGTGACGGCCAGCTCCTCAGTGAGTGGGCAGAGCAGCAGCTAATAATTGGGAAACATCTTATTAAATGAGAGATGAAGCAACTTTAAAAGCTTTTGAGAAATAGATATTTTTTTCATGGTACAAACTGCAAGATGAGGCTTTATCGTCTAAGCACTCTACAAAGATATTAGTATGGTCTTCTTGTCAATGAAATAAGACTAGACTTCCATCCTAATTGTAAAGGAAGCTCACTGTTATGGGAGTAGTGTTATTGAAAGACATTTATCCATGTTTACTCAGTTTCAACCTCTGCATTCTTCCCATCCAATATGATTTTTTACTTTTGTCACAAGTCTGTTTCTCCTACCAAACTTGCAGCTTGATGGAAACATACTCTAATATAGTTAAATAAAGTAGATCAGTCTCTAAATAACTTCACACCAAAAAAAAATTTTATCTACCATACTCGAGGATGACAGTGATTATCTGCACAACTTACTGTAAATTTAAAACCTTAATCAGACGCATATGGAAGCTCTAAAAATTTTCTGTTCCATGTATGTCTGTTTGCAAACAGATTTTTATTCCTCCTATGTTTCTCCTCCTTTCTATAATGAATTCAGAAATATGAGCAGGGAAGCTTTCATTTTAAAAGAGATGAAGGTTGAGATGTTAGCCTTTACAGTGCAGGATAAATTACTGACAGGAAAACCAAAATTATCAGTCAAGCAGAAAATGCATCATCAATTGTTAAGTGTCAGTTTGTATCTCGTTGTTAACCTTATATCTCACTAGTCTTCAATGTTCTGACATTACTGCCAGACAAAAAGGGAATTCCTAAAAATTGTGAGAGGTAGAAAGAAATAAAGTTTGCATATGAAATAAAGATTGATTTTCCCCACAGATTTACTTTCTAGGAATGTGCCAACTGAAATATTAGACTTTCTTAGCTCTTTGGTGAGAGAGCATCAAATAGCCATAGTGTATAGATAAATAAAACGGGTCTCCAGCCTGTAGCTGTGCCTTGCTCTGTATGGTGCTTTTTAAAGCCCTGCTATAAAACAACACTGTGACCTGTTCTGCTGGCAATTTCTGCCTGTTACGTTGTCTCTACTTCGTGAGATAGTTTCCCAAATGAGGATTTTTGTACTTACGGGTGGAAATGTAGTGCTATCCAAAACTACATACCATGAGACTCTGTTAGCTTGCATAAGCTATGTACAGGGATTGTGGAGACAGGCATCACATAGGCTATGGATCATACAGGGGTTGTGGAGACAGATCACGTAGCTTCCTGATTTGGCCAAACCTTCGGCTGCATCTATAGTAGTAGAGCAACAGGACCACAGCTCCTTCCTTCTTTGGCTCTGAAGGTGTGTTATGGCACAACTTGCTTTCATATGGGTAAAACCTTTCCTCACACCTGTGCCTCTGATGGCATCCCCTGAATCACAGTCAGGCAATGTTTGGGGCATAACTAGGCGAGTCCAAGCTCAAATAGCACCAGGGAATATGATAGTAATAAACAAGGATGCACAGATGCAAGCCAGTTTTCAAGTATGAGCATGAATCTCTTATCTCTGAATACAGAAAAGCCTGCAAATTTTTCTTGTCTGTGAAACAGTCTAGAAGAGCATAAGCTTATAAGATACAGTGATTTTTCATGCAAGCAGAGCAGTTGTCCACATACTCTAATATCCTGCCACGGTTACTCTAAACATTTACCCAGAACATTTAAGAAAAGATGTAGCTATTGCTGTAATTTGCATTCCTCTTCCCTGTGCAATCTCATCTGAATCCCTATATACTAGAATATAAAGATGAAATCAGTGTTCACCCATCCTCTACAGCAACAGGAGCTTGGACATGCACAAAATCTTTTCCCCCTTGGTGCATGAGCAACACTTTCTATGATTTACCCATAAAATAGGAGCACAAATAAACTGGCAACATGCATCATTTATAGTCAGCAAACAAGTAACTTGTTGAGATTTTTGCTTCTAAATTTGACTGCATGTAATTAACATATAATTCCATAATCAAAACTGCTGAACAGAGCAGTTTATATGTATACATATATGTTCAATGTGCATGTTTTTAAATATATTTTATATACATATACACACATACCTATATTTGCAAGCTCTTTTTTCTTGGCACACCCTGGCAGAAGTTCCTCCTCTTCCACCTCCCACTACTGTTTTTTTATATTTGTAGATTTCTAATTGTTGTGTTTACCAAAAAGGGAAAGACATAAAGCACAAGCAGGGACATGCAAATGAAAAAAGACACCATAGACACAAATACGTGGAGGAAGAGGGAAAAAGAGTGGGAAGGAGATTTTAAGTGAGACAAAAATGAATCCCCTGTTTATGCCAAATTAGATCTCATGCCTAACTTCTGGCCTTATGACCATTGTCTTGGTGCTCTATGAAACACACCAGTTCACTGAAGTCATAGAAAATACCTGTCATTCATCTTGTGTTAATTTTAATTTGTAGCAGGCATCTGTGATTGCTATGACTGTTTCAGCTCATTTTTCTTAAATGAGTAAAGCAGAGCTCAGAATATGGCAGGGTAACCATAAAACCCCAAAACAATCCTGGCTGTGGAGAGGTGTGCCCAGAGTTTCTGCACAGAATCACAGAATTAAAAAGGAAAAGACCTTTAAGATCATCAAATCCAACCTTTATCCCAGAAGTTCCAACACTAGAGATGTCTAGATGTTCATCATAGTCCAACTTCCCAGCATTTTGATTCCAAACCCATCAAAACTCACAAAAAACTTCATAATGATTATGGTGAGTATTGGACTGTGGCTGACACTTTTCAGAGTGGATTATGGTGGACACAGAGATTGCTACACGGAAGAAATCTCTAAAGTAAATCCTACTTTTCTTTTTCCCCTTCTTTTCATTAAATACAATTTTTTGCTTTCTTTATGGGCAGATACAAAGTCACTGCTGGCAGCTGAACTGCTCAGTATAGCTGCAGAACTCAGTAGTTTTGGACAGTTTTCCTGGCTTTCTTAATGATTTGCTCTGTGATTTTGGGCAAATTACTCCTTGCCTCTGCTTATCCATTTCCCCAGAGTAATAATAGCAGTCATTTATCATCACTGTAAGCTATTCTGAAGCTTAGGTATGAAAAGTGCTCATAATTAATACTATTAATTTATAGGATATACATTTTCACTGAACTGCTTAATATATAACTTCACTGTTGAGCTGAGCCAGGGCTGGGAAAATGTTTGTTTGACAGAAGAATGGATACCTAGAGATAGAAAACTTTACAGAAGTAGCTTCTAGTCTTCTCTTACACACATGTAATCTGTATATTTCTTTGGATGACATTTCTATGTAAAATATTTATCTAAGCCCAAAGTTGATACACTGTGCATTTTATTTAACAGACTTTTTTGTAAGATTACATTTTCCTATTTCTTTTTCTTAAATGTGACTTTGACTTTGTTTACAATTACAGATTTCCCTTTTGATTTCCCAGTCATGACTTCAAATACCAAATGAATCTACAAGCTGCAGGGGAATGCATTGCCATTCTTTTCTCCTTTCTGCTGCTGAAAACCAAAGTGATCTGGAGAGAAGCTGCAATCTCATGAGAACTCCAAGAGGCGTAACACAGACAAATCCAAACGAACCACCTTTGACTTTCATTATTAAGTTGCAGATAATGAATGACTACTTCAGCAGCAATGAGCACAAATCAGATCATCCCTGCCGTAGTGCCATCGCATTTAGTTACACAGAAATCAGGGCTCAGTGGCTTAAATTCAGAGTTTGTGTTAGCAGCCATTAAATTCCATGTCTGTAAATTGTTTGTAAAATGGTTAATTTTCTTTTTTCTCTCTTACCACTTATCCCCCCAGTGCAATGTTAAATGTAGGTGCGCAGCCTTAATTGGTTTAGTTGCAAGAAGATAATCTTTTTTTCCCCCTTTCTTGCTGTTGGCTGTTAGCTTAAAGGCTTTTTAGCTGAAGGTTGACAATTATCACTGAGAAGAAACTAGCACATCAGGAGTTCATTTTCCATCTTAGCACTTGTGGTGCTCCTTTGAACTCCTCTCACCAAACCCACGTTCCCACTCTGTCACTTTCCTCCCTCCATCATAAAAAGGTCTCAGCAGCCAGCGGCTCCAGCCTTTGCTGGCAGGCAGAGGGCATTGCTTCTCCTGAGTGCTCCTCCAGCATGGATAAACTGCATGAGACGTTGATAAACATGGAAGATGCTTTGGGCTCAGAACACTGTGTTCGCTTATCGTCCTGGGACTGGAAAAGCACCACTGGGTCTTTTGAGCTGCACCCTGTCTCATCTCCGCACAGCTTATCCCCAACACCCTCCTTTGAATCATACTCCTCGTCCCCTTGCCCAGCAGCAGTGGAGACCCCCTACAGCAGCAGCAGTGGCAGCCTGGTGGGCTACAGCCTGGTGGACTTTCCCCCTGCTTACCTGCCCAGCCCTGGGCAGGCTCGGCTGCCCAAGGGCACCAAGGTGCGGATGTCTGCCCAGCGCAGGAGGAAAGCCAGCGAAAGGGAGAAGCTGCGGATGAGGACCCTGGCCGATGCACTCCACACACTGCGCAACTACCTGCCCCCCGTCTACACTCAGAGGGGCCAGCCCCTCACCAAGATACAAACCCTGAAGTACACCATCAAGTACATCAGCGAACTGACGGAGCTCCTCAACAGCGTCAAGCGGGTGTAGACCCCACCTGGAGCACCTGCCCCAGCATGCTCAGGGTCTTTACAGACAAAAAACCAGCAAAATTTCTTCCTTGCCAGAGCATGGGTCACGAGAGGAGGACAGAACGAGGGAGGGAGCGTGAGGGCCACCGCTGTACATATGACGTGATGATGGAAGGTGATGTAGGATTGCCTAAAAACCTAAGCTGCAGCTTGCTGAAACAGAAGTCTTTCTTTTTGCTTTTTTATGTCCTTTTTTTTTTTTTCCTAATAATAAGCTTCTGAGAAATATTAAACCTATTCTGATACAAAACTGAAAAAAGAAAAGTCAGCTGATCTTCCCAGGGTATACCTATAGCTGTTCTGATGGATCTTCTGGTTATTAAGGACAGTAGTAAATCCATAGGTTTTAAACTGAATTTTAACAAAGGAAATGACAACGCTATAAGGATACTATGTGTATTGATTTGTACGCACTTTAATACTAGGATGAGGAAGAACATGTATGGTTAATTCAAGTACTATTTATCCATGTTTACACTGTACCTAAAAAATCAAGAAACTAAGTACTAATGAGAATACCTTTGCTCACAAACAAATAAATACCAGTGTCATAGCCTGTATCTTGTATATCTGATTGATAGATAAGTAATCTAGCAATTACTGCTACATATTAAATATTAAAAATAAGTAAACTGACATTCTGTATAGATAAATTGCTGTTATAATCTTCTCTTCTTTATTAATATATACAGAAACATATGATATTTCTGTATTTAATGTATAAAACCTCCTTGCCTCAATGCCTGATAAATTGTGGAAGATGTTTTTATATCAAATTGCTAGAACAAATAAGGTTAGGCTGAATTGTCTGCTTGCGCTTCCTTCTCTCTGACATGAAATAAATTGATTCAGGTATCAGAAGGATGTGAAATCTTACCCTCAAGGTGTACTGAAACCTAAGAGGGCTCTAATAACCATAACGTCTCCTTATTAAAAGCTGTCAGATCAGCCTTTGCCTAAAGCTAGTAACAGTCGTGAAATGCACAAACCAAAAGCAAACCAAACTAATGGGGACATAGTCTTAATCTTTAATTACTTTGACTTTCTTCTGACAGACATCACAGAGGTCTTGCCATGCCACCAAAAAATAGGAATTGTTTTGTAAATCCCATTGCAGACTGATACATCAGATTTGTCTGTGCTGAGGCCAGGAATGCATAGAGAGGGGCAAATCTCAGGGCTGAGTTGTGTGGAGCTAATGAAGACAGATTAACCTTTTCTCCAAGGGGAGATGTAATGCACAGTGAGAGCAGGCACCAGGAGCTAACAGGCTTGTCTCACCGGGATGGACAGATCAGCATATCTCTGTGGGACAGACAAGCTTAGGTTTTAGGTTTGTGAATACACCCTGCAGCAGAGCACTGTAAAGTCAAAACTTTATAGTATCTTTCCCTTTTTCTCTTTCCCTCTTTCTGTTTGTTGGGAAGAAAATACAACTATCTTTGACCATTTTTTAGTCCAAGGCTCAGCCTAAGCTGACTCTGTGCTCTTCTTACATGGCACAATCATATTTCAGCAAACAGTGTGAAATCCATCAGTGTCTAAAAAAGCAGTTACATTCAAATTTATGCAGGTAGCACTGTCCCTCAAGATGTAGCCACATTTAAGCATATCCCATACGCTTCTCTTTTGTTTTAAACCATGTTAGATTTCTCACAATCTTTTTGATTTTAGCAAGAATATAAAGAGAATTATTTTTTAAGTTGTTGGATTTGCATGGCAAGGTTTTGGTAGTGGGGGGACTGCAGGGGTGGATTTTATAAGAAGAGACCAGAAGCTTACCCTTTGTATGATAGAGTTAGTGCCAGCTGGCTCCAAGACAGACCCACCCCTGGCCAGGGACAAGCCCATCAGTGATGGTGGCAGCACCTCTGGGATAACAAAATTAAGAAGGAAAAAGGTATTTCTCAGGTGCAAGTGCAGCTGGAGAGAGGAATGAGAATGTGTGAGAGAAACAGCTCTGCAAACAGCCAAGGAAGCCTGCAGTGGGGAAGGAGGGGAGGAGATGCTTCAGGAGCCAGAGCAGAGATTCCCCTAGAGCCTGTAGTGCAGACGATGGTGAGGCAGCTGTGTCCATGCAAGCCCATGGAGGTCCATGCTGGAGCAGCCTGCCCCTGAAGGACTTCACCCTGTGGAAGGGACCCACACTGGAACAGCTAATTAAGAAACACAGCCTGTGAGAAAGTCTCACTCTGGAGAAGTTCATGGAGGACTGCCCTCAAGCTGGAACAAGGGAAAGGTGTGAGGAGACCTCACCTGAGGAGGAAGGAGCAGCAGAGAAAATGTGTGATGAACTGACTGCAACTCCCATTGCTAATGCCCCTGTGCTGCTGGTGGCCAAGAGATAGAGAATTTGGAAGTGAAGTTGTGCCCAGGAAGAAGTGAGGAGTGAGGAAGAAGGTTTCTAAGATTTAGTTTGTATTTGTAATTACCTTATTCTGGTTTGACTAATAATCAATTAAACTAATTTCCCCAAGGTGAGTCTGTTTTGCCCATGACAGTAATTGGTGAGTAGTCTCTCCCTGTCCTTACCTTGACCCAAGAGCCTTTCCTTCCATTCTCTTTTCCCTGTTCAGCTGAGGAGGGGAGTGATAGAGAAGCTTTGGTGGAGACCTGGCATCTAGCTGAGGTCAACCCACTGCAAAAGCCCTTTAAAATCATCAACCAAGAGAAAACTTAATGCGATGCACAGCATCCCTCAGCATAGGTGCCTATGCAATCCCATGTGGGATCTTGCCTTACTTAGAGCTTGATCCTACAGACTTTCTCAAAGACTGTCACTGCTGCTGACTAGTACCAGCACAGGAAGAAAGCCCAATCATTCTGGGATGTTAAAGATCATTATCATTCACAAGTAGAGTGGCTGTATTTTCTGTGCTTGGAAAGACTTTTTCCCTATTCCTTAAATCTATAACACGTGAAACTACAGGTAATTTGACTATGCTTTTCAGCTCTAGGGAAGCTTATAGGTCCCAGAGCAGAGAAATAAGGAGTTAAAGGGATCCACTTTTATTGCTTGCTTCTCTATGACCCTGGCTGGTGATCCACCATTGCTGCTTCAGTTTACCGATCTACAAATGAAGCCTCTGATAGCTAATGGCTTCAGAAGGCCACTGCTCAGAGGCAAAGCTAAGCAATGGTGCACGCAGAAAAAGCACCCCAGGAGGAGGTACTCTGCAGATTTGAGAAGTGGCTCAGGGTCAGCATTTCCCACCACCCTGGAGAAAGTGGCAGGTTATGACCCTGAACATGCTGGGCTATAGCTTGTTAGGTGCCTGTAGAGCACCTCTGTCTTCCTCCAAGTCGAAGGTGTAGCAACAGCTTCAAGCAACCACAAAGGCAAGGCTTTGCATTTCAGGACACTTCACTGCTTCAACAGCAGTAAACTAGGTCTTGTCTGTGCCTATTTCCTGGCTCCAGAATTCCAGTGGCCACTGCCATACCTTTAAATATTTTGAGTTCCAGCACAGCCTGACTGCATCTAAGTGGGCCTCAGGGAATCATCTGCCCTAAATCACAACTTGTGGTGCAAGAGAACCAAAGACCTTGTCCAAGATGGAGACAATGGACTAGAACACATTGCCCTCTTGCACTGTCTAATTTGTCTGATCCCCCCCCTTTGGGGGATGTGTCCTTCCACATGTGTGTGTGTATGTGACATGAGTAGGAGACAGAGGTAGGTTCAGTACCTGTCTGTGACTTGGAGCTCCTAGGAGGTGCCAGGTTTGTTTCTCCCCTCTGAGAAAGAAATTAATTCTTGCTAGTTGACACAGAACATCTCTATAACCTCCTCCTTTCATAATTCTTGCCCTGCATAGACATTTTACCAATCTGGAAGAAATAGTCTGAATTATTATGTTCATGATAGTACAAGCCCTGCTGCTACTAAATGTTGGATTTTATTTATTTTTCAATAAAATGGAATACAACCAAGGTTTCTCCTCTTCTCCCTTTCCTTTATCCACAGAATTAATTTAATTGATGTGAAGTAGACCAAGTGCCACATTTAAGTGTTCAAAGTTGATCCTCCAGGACTGTATGTAAAGCTATACTGAATTCCAACAGCAACACCACAATAATCCATAAAACAAAGGCAAAAAAAGTGGAACTTCAGCCTGAAAAAGTTGTACAAGTTAGAGAAGTAGAGGACATCTTTTATGTAAAAGCATCTTCTCTTAATACAACATGCTAAGAACCTGCATAGAAATAAAGCTAAAGTAGCAGCACAAGTACTGGAAGGCTATGGCTAAGGAAGCAAATTAAATTACATTCTGCCTAAGGGACAGAATTGTTTACTGTGCTAAAAAGAAATACAGGAAAGTAAATTGAGGTTAGTCCCCAGTTTGCTGAAATAAACTCATCCAGCCCCCAGAGTGCTGTTTTCCAGGTTATCATGTCACTAAAATTCCTTACCAACTTGGAAAGCAGAACATAAGTACTAAAAAAGCAGCCACCACTACAAAATATAGTTTTCCTACTCTACTCAGAGTTTTCTCATACAAGAAATTTCATGATTGATACTAGTCAAAGCTGAAAGGGAGGCAGATAAATGCTTAAATGTTAAACAGAAAAGGGATGAAGAGCATTGTAAAACCTTCTGCAGAAATTAATTAATTTTAAAATCTCAGGAAAAGCTTCCAGATACAATTGTATTGAACTACTAGACCTTCACTCTGTTTAATGGTGAAATGATTACACCATTCCGCAGGACCCAGTCAGCTGCTGCAACCTCCACCTAGATATTTTGCCTTTGAAGCAAAGGTCATCCCAGATATATACCCTCTCCGCACAACAAGAAGAACCACATGCTTCAGACTGAGCCAGAAAGAAACGGCCCAGACTGTGCATAGACCCTGCCCAAAGATACTGGATAACAGTGCAGTGAAGCAGGCTAAAGGCAAGACGAAAGATGAGCAAGGGGCATCAGCTCATAGGCGAGATGGCTGCACCACCCCAATTGCTTTCTTAATAAGTTCTTCATTTACAGAGCTGCACCCTTGCCCCAACTCCAGGTGAACTGCTGAGAGGGGACTAGCTGGCATCACAGAGGCAGTTGCAGAACCCAGAGAAAAGAGGAACTTCTGTCCCACAACCATCCCAAACCTTGTATGAGGGAAGAATAAGGCAGGGCAGAGCAGATGGTTACATATAACAGATTTTACACAAGTTAACTCCTCTGATGCCATCAGCCAGGCAGTTGGGGCTGCTAGAGAGAGGAGCTGTTGCTGTCGACAGTATGAGAATAGGCTCTGGGTTTCTCATACCTCAGAGTCCAGAGGCTGTTCTGGCGCAGCTGGGAGTATGTGATGGTGCTTTATTAGGAGAAAGCACACCAATGGGAAGGAGGAAGCCTAGTAAGTAGGGTATTAGCCCAGGATTCAGGAGGTTTGCACTGCTTCACTCTCTAGGGCAGGTTTTTTCTCCTGAATTCAGGAGAGTGACAACTTCTCTGCCCACCCTATGAAAATTGCTCAGCAGCGCACTGCCTGCTGGCAGAAATAACACCTAGACAAAACACCCTGACGATAGCAAGCAGGCCAAATTCCCTCTTGGTGGGAAGGGTAAGTACCTCAGAGAGAATATTCACTAGTAGTTAAAGAATCGCACATGGAAGAGGCTCCTTAGACAAGCCCTGGCTCTGAGCCAGCGAGCTCACCCCCCACAGCAGAGGGGAGCCTAGGGCTGCTCACCACAGCACTTTGAAATTCTATGCGAGGGAGCACCAGAGAGGTGCCAAGAGGTTTTATGGCTACACATTTGGGCTGCAGAGGTGTGCCTAGGGTGGGGGGGAAGAAAGCCTCCTGGAAAAGGCCTTCAGCCAGCTCCTTGTGAGAGTTGTTTAACTGGCATCTGCCACAGTTCCATATTCCCTGAGCCTAGGAACGCCAGGGCTGTCCCTCCAGGTCTACGTGGCAGTAGCTAAAAAAGTCCAAAACAGCCACAACAATACACATGCAGCTCAGCATCTAAGGAGCCAGTATTTGACTTACTTTTACTCCACAAGTTATTTGCCATACAACTACAGATGCTGTTACTGCATTTGACAGATTGAGGAGTCCCAGCACTCCATAGAGTGGCTGGGTCTTCATGAGATGTAGAAGTTGGGTCCATCTGAACCCCTTCCCTGAACAAGCCCCTGGCTTTGTGCTGCTTCACACAGCAAGATAAGCCTAGGCTTGGTCTCTTACCACTACACTAAACAGGATAATGAGACTGATGCAGCTTACTTAGACTGCAAGGCATTTCTTTCAAAGCACAAGTCTATCTGGGATTTAGGAATCTAACAGAAAAAGCAGAATTACTTGGGAGTGACTAGCTGAAGATTCAAATCTTAACTAGACATATAGCAGAAGCCAAAACTTGACAGAAGTATTTGGGAAACTTCGGTTCATGTGAGAATGTGTTTTCCTCTGGGTAGAATTGCATAGCATTTAGTGAAGACATTAAGAACAAAAAGAAAAGCAAAATACCAAGAAGGAAAATTTGGCCAGAAAACAGAAGTGTCAGTTTTATTAATTTTCCAGTATTAGTAGGGAGTTTCATGCTGCTTCTGTAAATCACCAAAGCAGTAAAATTTTAAAACACTAGCCGTATCATTGAATATAGACTATAATAAAAATGAGAGCTCTGTATTTCTTGCAGTAACCACATATAATAAGGCTACTTGTAGAACAGACTTATTTCCATTTCAAATAAACTGTGGTAAATGTTTGCAGTACACTCCTGCTATTGTTCCTATTTTCCTATAAAAACAAATCATACCAGACTTCCCTTTTCCCTTAGACTTTTATCATTCACCTGTTGGAATTGCAGAAGACATTAAGCATAAACAAAGAAGATTGATTTGCTTTCAACTTGTGTTAACAGGGATATAAAATAACATCCCAAATCCCAGGGGAAAAGCATGTGGCCATAAAATATCCACTTAAAAGGCAAAGAGGTGTTGATACAACACTTGCAGAGGATTTTGTCTTTTTTTACATATATAACCAGGAAGGCAGTTCCTGAATTTAAGTATAAACAGACACCTCTGAGGTGGGGAGACCATTACTGTCACATCTTTAAAAGATTTTACTGATGTTCAAATACATTGTGTCTTGCATGCTGTTGGAAAATCTGACAAGAAGCTTTATATAAATCCAAGTTCAACCATGGAGGTGAACCTCCTTGAATTTTCATTTTCCCACACATGAAAAAGGTAAAGGATCATCTTACCATCCTCATATTGAAAAGTGGCACTAAACAGAACTTTAAGAAGAGCTGAAGAGTAGACCCACAGTTTACCTGGGCATCATTTAGCTTTTCAACAGTTCTTAAATCCCCCATCAACAGATAAAGAATCTCAAGATACTGACTAATCTTTCAATAGGAAATAAAGATGAGATTGTAAATACCAGCTTTCTATTCTTAAGTGATGTCCTCTAGTCTTGGCTGGAAGACAGGAACTGGAAACCCAGGAAGCCACAACTGAGGCTGTGTTAACACTACTGAAATAAACTGCCCAGCCTCATGCTTGAATCTCATAGCAGTCCCTACCTGCTACATTTTCTCCCTGATAAATCTCTAAGAGGGGAAAAGGCAGCACAGGCTACCCAAGGCAGCCTATGCTTTGCTGGTAGAGTGCTGCCCCAGTAGATGAAGATTGCTACTCACCCATCTGAAGAAAACACAGTACCATTTCTTGGGAGACGTCAACATGATGCAAGATAAACAGCAAACTCACCGTACCACGTAAAGTGCCCACACTTGTGTTCTCTTAGGTCCAAAACCCTGGTAGCATATTATATGTCTCCTTTGATTTCTCAATAGATTTCTTCTGCAGAAGCAATCCTGAGGAACTGTAAGTACTTAACCCACAGGATTAATGCAGGGGAAAGCACTAAGCACAGATCACTGACTTGTCAAGTTTGCTGTCAGGCTTATGTTCTGCATTTCCCTTTTATTCCCATGCTAATATATTTACATCTCATTCCTCAATATCTCCATGGCTTTAGTCTTCACCTACCACAGGAATGACAAACTATGACTCCTTTAGCATGGTAGCCTCCTCTATTGGAAAAGAGATTTGATGGACAGCCAGCAACTTGATGTGTGCCTCATCATGAAGCCCACACAGATTTTCCCAGAAATGATAGTGAGGCATCTACTACAGATATGCTTAGCAGGCAATCAGAACACAGACAAGACTTACTAATGTGACTTGCAATTATAGCATATATCTCTGTACAGGTATCATAGCAACAGGGCTACAATCTTTTTAGACACTGTACTTCTTCAAAGTGCAAATAGATTGACAAAATAATCTCTTGCTTAAGTTAGCCTTCACAGAAATTCTATTTAATATAAAGTTAAAAAGCAGACATCCATTATTGCATCTTTAGCCCAAAGAGGTAGTGATTCATGCTAAGCAATAGCTTTCCTTAGAACAGGAAAATACAATATTGAGTCTGAGCAGTTTTCATATCACTGTTCAGATGCAGAAAAGTAACAAATCTTCCTCCCATAAAAAAGACAAACCCCAAACCAAAACAAACCCCAAAAAACCTCACACCAACACAGGACAACCTGACTGGAGATCCTGAGCATCATGTTTTCTAGTAAGCAAGAATCTTCAACACTTTGTGGATATAGTCCATGTATTCTCGTTACTACTACAAGTCTTCACAACAAGGATTTTTTATTTTTTAGTTCAGGCTGACAACTTACTTGTCTATGTAGTTGCTGATGCTACCTGTGAGCATTTTCTCCCTACCTAGGGAAGGCAAATTGACATTGCGGAGCCACAGCACTCTTGTGAGGTCCACAGTTTACAGTTTTTCTGTCAATAACCACTATAGGATCACATATGTTCAGCCCCAATTTGTTTCATAACACGCTTTCTCTTATTGATATTAAGCTCCCTGAAATCCTTTGCTCATACTGAAGCTTTAAAAAAGCTCAGAGTGATTTACTGTTGACTACGTATCTGTTGCCACCTTTCTCCCCCTATTCCAAACCAGATGCTTCCAACTGCAAACTGATTAGACAAGTTCTAGACAAGTTAGCTGAGCAGGATAGGTCAGATGCCAGTCACACAAAAGACTGACAAAAGAGATTGACACTGTAGAGGAGCACAAGAGAGCAAGACTAATTGAAGTTAAAGACAAAAGATATATTCATACTGGTTAGCTGGCCCTTTTCTGAGTAAAGGGTATCAATATATTTTCCTACTAGATACTTTCAAGGTGTCTTTACTTTTAAGCCTGGGCAGGCTATGCATGCTTATGCCACCTAACCGCAGCTTCATAAAAAGTAAATAGTTCTTGCTGAGTCTCTGCCAGAAGTCAGTATCTTCACCTGCAGGGAGAAGGGAGGCATACAGAGCTATGTTAGGTTACAAGAGCAGATATTTGGTATTTCAGTAGTGTAGTTTAAGACTAACACCAACCTCTGCTAATTATTTTCTTTCCTAACAAGCACTGGTCCAGATGACACTTTTGCACGCTGATGTGGTTCTGCACTGTGGTCTAGCAAGACATTTCAGCTTTTAGTTTCCTGTACACTTCATGCTAGGACTCAGTCATCTGGCAAGGCTCATGATCGCAGGTGCCATATTGCTGAGCAAAGACTCAAGGGTGACTTGAGAAGCACCAATTTTCTTACCAAGTCTGTGTTTCCCAGGATTGCATCTCCTTAGACAAAGAGAGCCTGAAGGCTGCTGCATAGCGCTGCAGATCATCACACTGCAGTGGAAATACAGCTACAAGGAAGAATATATTATGAGCAGGGGAATCTTATTTGGCAAACATCTGACACATGTACAGACTGTAAAGGAGTTGAACTGAGCAGTGCTAAGTGGCTAGCCTTTATTTACTACTCTTACAGTACTATGCCTTCAAGGAGGTAGCTAACAGCCCCAGAGAGCACCTGCCCAGCTGAGACCTTACACAGCATTTCCTACATGCACTGTTCCAGGTCCACATATCAATACTGCTGACAGCATGTGAAAGAGATGCCTTACCTGCTCTTGAAAGAGAGTTGTGCCTTGTACAAAGGTGAACATCCTCACTTCAAATCTCTTCAGGTGCTGAGGAAATTTTACTCTGAGGCTATAATTAACTTTGTGGAAGACAGCTTTGTAGGAGTCTTCACTGTTTTCACACCTTTTTGGGAACATGAAAGAAAGCATATTTAATCTAAACCTTCATAACTTGAACCAGATTTTCAAAGAAAGCAAGGAAGCAAAATAGAGGAGCTTTCCTCTTCGTTTCCCTCAGGTCCCAGGCAAAAAGATAGAACCTCTTCTATTTATGATTCCTGCTTTTGGCCACAGTCAGGGTTGTTTCTTGTTCTTTCCATATGGAAGCCTTTAGACCCATTCTTGGGCACCCCAATGACTGCTGCCACCAGAAGGCATAATCTTTGTGCTGATGTCTACATGCACTCTCAGCCTAGCAGCAACTGATCATCAGGACAAAACAATGCATCCATGCTGACTTCTGTCCTCTTTCCCTTTCCCCCCACCTAAGGTAAGGGGCCTTGTGCTGAACAGTTGCCAAACACAGAAGGAAAGCCCTCCTTACCCATTTGTAAGCATAGGCCACTGTAGAAGACTGTCCTGGCTTTGGGAGTTTGTAGCCCAACAGTCATCCAGGTTTAGTTCTAGTCTCACATCTTTAGGCTGGAGCAGTTCAACTTCAAAATACAGTGCCTCCCTCAGGTATTTTATCACAGGATATTCCAGTTCCTGGTAGGGTTCTGTATAGGATTTATCTAGAAGAGAGTATTGATATTAGAGTTACCTTTTTGCAGAGTGTATATTCACAAGCTTTCTGCTTCACTTTCCACCATTATTTTTTCTGGCACAGTAACACCAAAATGTGGGACAGTTCATGAATGTCAACAAATGGGGATAGGATAACAGAAAAACAAGAAACAGCAATGAAAGCAAAGATCTGAACTGCATTCCTTGGCTCTGAGGATCCAGAAATGAGACACTCCTCCTTCTGCAAAAACCCATTGGAATAAGATGCTCATTCAAAAGCATCTCTTTGAAGGTATGGAGTGGGGAGGGGAGGGGAGTAGAAATATTCATCAGAGCCACTCCAGTCCTGGTGAGGGTTTGGTTCACACTTCACCCTGTTCTACAAGCATAGTTACCATTTTACAGCAGTACTGAATGTAGTATCCTTCTCTGACACAATTATTTCAGTCAGTGCTCTCTGCTCATCAACACTTGGGAAGGTGATAGGAGAGAAGCTCACATTACATCCACTACACAAGTTTTAGCATGCCTAGACCAGGCAGGGAAACCACACATCAGTAATACTAAGTCTGTTCCACTACAGGTACTTGGCCATTTATTTTGCATTCTGGAATGGAAAAACCTGTTAGAGACCTTGAAGAGGTTTCCTTTTCATTCTTGGAGATAGTCAAAAGTCACGTGGATATGGTCCTAGGCAACCTATTCCAGGTAGCCCTACTTGAGCAGAGTACATGGACAAAATAATTTTGAGAACCATTCTAACTTCAACTATTCAGTGATTCTATAGAGTCTATGCATAAATGTTACCTTTGAAAAGCTTCAGTGAAAGAGCAAGAGAGCCAAACCCTGGCTTAATATTGGGTGGTGGGTTCTTCTTGGATTCATACTGGACATCAACAGCCTGCTTGATTGCATACCAGCATACAAATTTCAGCCTGAGGAAAGAGGTTTAGCATGAAATTTTTAGAAACCAAAATACCTCAGGCAACCTTTTTCTAGGGAATGACACTTACCGGTATACTGGCATATCACTGCCGGGTCTGAAATAGAGTACATCATTTTCATACATCATAGTTGTGCTATTGAACTGAAAGACATATCATTACAAACAGGACAGTTATGTTAGAGTTTACTTTGGTTTTGATACAACATCCACATCCCTTTCTCTTGACTTGCAGATTGCATTGAGAAGAGTACACTTGGAATGGCCGGAAACTGCTGGCTAACAGCCACATGCCCACTGAACTAAAGCTATGCCATAGTCAAGAAGAAACAGTTTATTAGCTAACAGTAACTTGTATAGGATATAACACCCCAGAAAGGGAGTACACTGGGCCTAAGAAAAAGCTCAGTTGTTTCTATTGACAAAATCAATGTACAGCATGAGATGTATCACTTGCAGGAGCAAGCTGCAGTTGTGGTGACCTGAACTTGAGCATAACACTTTGTTATTTTGTCTGTTTTCCATCTGTGCAGTACTGAAATGGCAGTAAGGAGGGTTGGAACTAGATGGTCTTAAGGTCCTTTCCAACTCTAACTATTCTATGATTCTATGAACAGGACCCACTCTAGTCTTGGGCCAGGTCTTCATTAGCAACACCTAGCCAGCTTCTAGAGGGCATATGACTATCTCTCAACAGCATAAACTCACATTCAAGTCCATTACTAAGCATTTCAAAAGTGTCATACTGAAGGCTAGTTTCAGAAAACACCTCTAGCCTTAAAAGTATATTACAAGCTAAGTAAGAACTCCCGTCCAACTGAATTTAATATCCTCAGAAAAAGTGTAGATGGAGTAGTTAACAAAGTCAGCTGCAATCTTCTTGCAATTTATGTTTACCCATGAACTTCTGCCATTCTAGTAATAACCCTATCCCAATGCACAGTGAACTTCACATGACTAAGCCCTTACTTTTCTACTTGTTCCACAAGTGTTCACATTGAACTTGAAGGTTGCAGTCCTCTCTGTCACTAGACTGGGTTTGCACTGTCTGTCCCTTAAAACAAACAGGCTGGTGTCCAGGTCTTCAGTTCCCACCAATTTTACTGCAGTAATAACCACAGTACCATTGGGTAGGCACTCTGAAAGAGAAAAACACCTTTTCATACAAATCAGGAGTCACATTCCTATGTTCTATGGCCTAGCACAATAAAGAGGTCCTGCATGGATTTGCTAGCAGGGTTATTGGCACATCATAAGTTTTGAGCAAGACTGCCTTCAATATTAACACCAGATCTTCAGACTAACTACTAGTAGAGTGAGCAGCACAAGTGAAACTGGTGATTTCACTTACCTTTCTCCTCTTAGGAACTCTCACCCTGTACCAAAAGGACTTTTCTAGCTGAGATACTCTGGATATTTAATACCCATGAGTAGCTTTGGCATGGTTAATTTATATGCTGATCCTCCCCTCACCCCAACAAAAAAACCCTAACTGTTCAACTTCCAAACCAACCACAAGAATCCTTTAAAAAGCATCATGATCTTGAAGTTGTGAGGCAAAGTAGAGTTTCCCACCTCCTGTACTAGATGGGATAGTCATTCCAACCTGTAATTTGACTTTCTTCTTAGTATATTACTTTATAAGAAATCTGACAGCTAAATAGAGTATCACCCAAGTACAAACTCTAGAAACATTTCAGACTTCCTGAGTTTGTGCAACTTAGTTACGCAACTCAAAGAGCATTAACAGCTAATCCCCAACATGTTATTACGTATTAGCTGGGAAGGTGAAAAGCTGCAGGAAACTGAGAATTCCCTCCTATTAGCCAAGGTGACGCCATCTTTCAAGGTTAGGTGGAGTGAAGCCTTTATTCCAGAGACATGAAAATCCTGGAGATGACAATCACAGGTTAAACAAAGTAATAAAAACCACACTGTTCAACTAACATATTCAGAAACTAGGAGAGAAGGTTACCACAAGACAATGATAATGGTGCTTGATCAGTCAAATCCACATGAGATTTTTTTAATCTAGAAGCTCAACAATAAGCTTTTTTCAGTCATTTTGCAATAAAGTGCAATAGAAACCCCACTGCATCTACAGTTGTCATAAAAGACAGCTCAGCCTTAAAATGCTTGCAGAATGTTTATTTTCCTTGTCTACTTCTGCCAACATTAACCAAGGGAAATTAAAGCGTTCTTCCAAGGGTAGAAGAGTCCTCCATTAACCCTTCAAAGTCTATCTCAAAGGGAAGTTTCATTTCATTTTCAAGGACACAGTGTATCATGTTCATATTTCACAGACAGAGCATGCTTTTTAATTGCTATATGCTGGCATCCTTACCTCATAGCTGACGTGGGAAGAAAGGAAAGGGACAGAGATCGCCAAGTGAGTGCCATTGTCTCTCAGGCTGTAGTTGTACTTCTTCACAGACTCTGAGGTCAGATGCCTGTCCGAGATGAAGGGGAGCCAGTTTTGATCCACATTTCCATGAGTGATAATGAGATGAAGGTTCCTCCCATCACAAAATCCTCTCGCACTGGGTAGTACTGCAATACAGTTAAGAGTCAACCAGCATGCTATCTGCCATCAGAGTTTAATAGGGCTATTTAGGACCAACAGTATCCATGGCTGAAATTAGCCCTGTTAATAGCAAAGCTCACAGCCAGATTGTACCATTTTGCCCAAGTTCCACTAGCTTACCTGCATCTTTAACAGCTGACACTGTTATGACTGGGACAGTGAAGGTCTCACTTGTTGGATGGATTATGAATGCAAGTGTAACATTCAGGGTATATGCTCTCATATCTGCTCCCATGTACTAGGAAAATCATATTTAGAAATTAAAATCACCAGGTGATATCATCACTTATATACCATAGCACACTGCAGTGTCCTAGTACACACCTCTTTCTTAATGCTTGGTGCATCAAGTGGGACTTGTATTATGTAGGCTTTGCTTCCGTTAGCATATTTGATCTCATATGTTAGATACCCATGCTGAACAGCTTCAGGTACAGCAACAGTTGTCCCCTCAATGGTTAATTTCACAAGCTTCACATCTGGAAGGAATGTTCCCACTGTAACATTCATTAGCCTCAAACTCAGACTTGAATCTGAAAAGGAATGCAATAACATTAAAGTCTTAACAGTGCCAGAAACTTCAGTAGATTGTTGTGACACTTACTGTTGGTTATAACAAGTTCCACTTGTTCAAATGGTGTTTCTATTTCCTTGATGATAATATATTTAGTTAGTCCCCATTTGTTATCTTCCCACTGATGTTCCAAGAACAGGTTGATAGCATATTTTGTCCCATGCTGTCCACTGCTCACAGAAGTCTAGAATTTCAAATCAAGACCCTTTAGTATAACACAATTTAACATTGAAGTTGTATTGTAGCATCTCAAGTCTAGCTAGAGCTACAGATCCAAACAATTTTCCTCTCTCAGCTCAGAGATCACAAACTCCTAAGTGGCACTTGCTATATTGCTATGAGTTTAGATTATCTCAGAATACTTGTAAGCACTTCCTTTGCAAAATTATCTCCAATTCCCAAATTTCAAAGCAGCAGGAGACCATTTCAGTAGTGAAAGAGCTCCTCCTGCAACTTCCTTTGCAGTTCAGTTGTTACATTTGCCCAGGATTCAGTTCACTCCAAGCAGCTAAATTTAAATGTGTAAGTCTCAGGCCATCCCCCTAAAACAGGAAAAACAACCCACAGGATGTCTGTTGCCTGGCACCTAACATAAGTCACTAACCTTGTAATAGCCACCTTCTGCACCTATTGGTATCATCATCATAATTGCATGTAAGTCATTCAATAACACATATCTCCTGGAAGCCATTTCTTTGGCAGAGAGTTTGTGTAGATCCACACCAGCTTCAACAAGCACATCCTTAAAGCTAGCTTCTCCAGCAGAGTCTGGTTGAATATATTTTGGAACAGTCCAGATGATTGTTTTGTTAATGTAGTCCACACCATCTTAGGGACAAGATATGAAATTTGTAAGCTGATTACTATAGTCGTAAGTCAGTTCCCGTACATTTACATATTGGAGTAAGGTACTGCATTTCTCACCCACAGGACATGCCACAGCAGTATTCACCATCAGGATCATCCATCGCTGCTTGTAAAATATACTTGATCTCACTGCAGAGAAGGTAATTCCATGATCCTGTAGGAAGAGATCTGATTAGACCTCATAGCCTGGCAGCTTGCTGGGTTGGAATAAGCGTACCAACCTTGACCAGCTGAATTTGTGCAGCCGTATATGGTATTCGCAGCACAACCCTGGTGTCTGTGGTGTTGAGTCCATAACCTGCACTCCAAGCATCACTCACAAGCAGAGCTGTTTTTTCTTCAGGTTGATGAAAAACTATTTGCCATATTGAGGCTTCTCCCGCTTTTGCCTGTCCAGAGAAATTCATCAACAGTTTAAACATGCTGTTTGAAGTAACAGATTTACTATGTTGAATGATTTACTGTATTGAACTGTCCAGCAATTTTATTGCCTCATTCTAAATACCATTAGTGGAATACCCCTCTAGCTTCCCTCCCCCCTTTACCTCAGAAAATTTTCAATATTAAGAGCATAAAGATTAACTGCACTGCAAATATAGGGTCCAAAAAATAAAAAGCCTATCCACAGTTCACTCCTGTGTCATGGGGTCATCAAGACAGTTTTTGTTGCAGTCTTTTGCCTTGGGAAGACTTTATTTCTAGCGTTTTGAGAAATAGGTTTACATTTCCTCATTAGAGACATGGCCTACAGCTGTCTAACATGTCAAAATCTCCATACTAAAACCACTTGGTACAGAAGTTCCTCTCTTCCTAATTAAATGCTTTTCAAAAGGACATTTTTTATTGTGTGAACATATAATAGAAAGATGATTGTACCTGAAGTAGCATTAGCTTTTACTAGGAAAAAAACACTGTGGTTTTACCTCCAGAAAGGCAAGATTCCAGTCCTCAGGTTCATCTTGGATGAAGTCCTTTACAGCCTGTGGAACCTCCCTCCTGACAGAAACCTGAAGGGAAAGAACTTCTGTAAGGGATCTGCTGACAGTGCTTTTCCAAGGGAAACCAGCATTTTCTAGAGGGAGGTTTCCTCCTGTCAAGTAAAAGATTATGGCACAAGATGTCATCATGCATGGTGCATTTTCTATAACCCATTTGGTTTTAGCTTGTTTTTATTTTTTGCCTGTCTTCCCATTTCTACTTTCAGTTAAGGCCAGAAATTTATTTTTGACTCCCTGTACTCTTCCAAGGAGTCCTTTGTTCCCTCTGCATTTCTCTTCAGCAAATTGAGTAGGAAAACTTCCATCAGAAAGTAAACATTTTTATTATCTCAAATGAGATTTGTTGAGGCAACATCCAGCAAGTTAGCTTAATCTTTTGAACACCATTTCATAACTAATTGGTTATTAATGTTTACAAGTGGGCTAAATAAGCATAATATGAATGCACTGCTAAACTCAAGATGCATGCTGTGCATTCACTAGTGAGCTGTTCATGGTGGAGAATTCAATTGCTGCTTCCAATACACATTCCTAATATCTAATCAGCTTCAAACAGAGCATCTTCCAGTACTTACTTTACTTTTAAGTGTCTTCCTATCAGTATTTCCAGTACTTACCTCCATGTAGTTACTTTCACATACTAGCTCTCTCACACCCCATGGGCTATAAGAGCAACTTGCACTTTTCACATGAGTTGTAGCATTTTTCATATCAGCAGCATGAGATGCTTTAATTTCTACAGTTATTATGAACATATCTTCCTGCATGGAGAGAGAGAACACTTTCTTGTTAGACTGATTTTCTCTAATTAGTGACCATCTATCCTGGTGACCTAACAGTACATTACGAAACTCATCCACCAGTCTCTGCACAGAAGAGCAACTCCATATTGAAGCATTATTACTTTCTACTTGATTAACTACATATGCTACATGCGTGTGGCTGCATAGCAAAATAGCAGCATAAATACTCTGGTGAGTAGTCAACCTTTCACATAGCCCCAGAACTGGACAAAAAAACCCTCACTAAAGCATAGTTTTATGATATAGTAGCAGTGAGAAATTAAAGCAGCCAAAGCTTTTTTCTTTTTTTTTTAACTTTGATGTGTCTCAGGCACTAAACACTTGGGCAGAGTGCAACAGAGCTGCCAGACAGAATTCCCTATTCTTATTCAAAAGGAGTTTCCCTTCAAGGGCATATGCAATATGCTTCATTATATGTTCATGTGTAGGCCATTCATATGTCAATACCATAGAATATTCTAGGACCTCTGAATATATTTGAGAAGAATTAAATATTTTTTTGCTAACAGATGCTCAAGACATTCCACACCTCATATCTATCAATAATTTGGTACTGTTTCACATAATTCATGTATAACAGCACTGTAATTAAAACACTCATAATAGACTTACCTCTAAGTGAGAATGGCAGCTCAGTGCAGAAGCATGAAACTCAATGTTACTCCAGTTGCTGTAAGTTAGTGTATAGCCACACTGTGATGCCATGGCCTCATTGAGCTCCCAGGCTATGCCAGATTGATCTATGGGCAATTAGTGAAGAGCTGTATTAATGAGTATAACTTCTGTTCAGCTAACTCCTTGAGCTACCTTGCCCTGGCCCCATGGTTCAGTTGGCCCTGCTCCAATACGGCCCAGCTGCATACCCTGGGCTCAGACATGGAAGAATTGCAAAGTGGTAAAATAGTTGTAACAAAGCCTATAGAAAGTAAGAAAAGTAAAACTAGAGCCAGGCTGTAACAGGGAGCACTTGCAGCTCAAGGACTCAAGATGCAGGGAGGGAGAGAGAGAATGTCACCAACACAGAATGATATTAAATCCTAAAGGGAATAAAAAAAACCTGCATTGAGCATAGAAGAGTCAGTTACGTCATCAGCATCAAAGTTGTCAGGATTGGCGCATGATGACAGACTAGCAACATCAGGAGTTTGATCTATGGCTGGCACAGGCCTGTGCTTCTCTGGGTGCATGCCTGACCCACAAAGTCTCTTCAGGGGTCTTACCAGGATGACAAACAACACTAAAGCTTAGCTTGGATTTTTGTTAGGCTACAAAGCTGCCTTGATGGTTTTGGACATTTTTTTGTTTGTTTGTGTTTTAGTTGTTTAGATTTTTTTTCTTCCCAAGACAGTTGTTTTGTACTTTCAAGCTCTACATATCCCAGAGTATTTTTCTTTGTGTACGAATGCCTGAACAAAGACACAAGTAAGTATGTTTTTACCCACGTTTAACATTCTAGAAAGAGAGGTGTCACTGAATACCATTGACTAAATCTAGTTAGACAGCTAACTAGCATGGAAACACAGTTCAAGGCTGAGTTTACATTTTCTGCGTATAATCTTACAACTGAGACTTATGTATCCCAGAAGTTCTACTCTGTCCTTCCAGGGCACTGCATGGTGCTTTCCACTCAAATGCACCACTTGTTGACTACTGAGGCCATAGCCAGAGGGCCCAGCTAATTTTTCATAAAATTCAGTAAGAATCTATACACCTCTGCCAAGTCTCTTAGCTGCAAGCAAAAAAGGTGGAAAGCCACTAATGGAAAATCAGTAACATAGTCCCAGCTTCAAATAAGAAGCTTTCAGAACAGTATGTGCTGTTACTGGGAAACATTTTTACCAGGATGGAAATCCACACCTAGAAACTACCATGAGGCCAAAGATCACCATGATTAGACCTGCTACTGCTAAGTTACACAAGTCTACAGGAGATGTTCTACAGAACTAAAGGTAGGCACTGGCTTTACTTAACAATGAGGACAAACCTACTAAACTCTATGGTCTTAAAATAAGCCAGGGAATTCCAGTATAAGAAGATCTCAGAGAATTTTAAACATTTCATCATGTGTAAATCCCTCTTCAAGTTCTTCTGTATCAACTTACCAACAACAGAGAAGGATAAGTATTTGTCCTCAAAGTATTCTGAGCTCAGTGTTATACGCAAAAGGTTCCCAAAGCATTCTGCACTCATTGGTCCTGTGTTGGACGTATTGAAAGGCTAGTGAGTAGTGGATTAAAGGTAACATTCAAACAGAAATCTGTTACTTCCCAGATTGCTTTATAAAAACTTAGTGTTGTGACAGTCCTCCCCACCCTCCCAAATAAAACAAACCCCCCTCCCAAAAAAACAAAAACACAACAACAAACAAACCAAACAAACAAAAAAGCCAAAAAGCCCATACAGAGGTATTCACAAGAAAAGCTACAAGCCAAGTCTGTGTGGAAAGGAGGCACCTCAGCTACCCATCAGCCTACCCTGTTCACCTGTCCAAGTACCAGAGACCAGTTGACTCATGCTAGGAGAAGACCACACAGGAGCAAACAAGATGGCTTGAGATGCTCAAGTCTCAAGCTATGATTGCAACATAAACAGGCTATGGCTACCAATCCTCTTAAACACAGGAAGCAGGTACAAACCGTGCTACATGTAGGACTCAAGACCAGAGAAGAGTTTTTATTTGACATATATTTCTAATAAACTGGGAATTGTTGTTTCAAATAGAATTCTCTATGCCACAATGACCTAATGCCAATTAGACCTTTTATAATAGTGGAACATTTCAAGGGCTTAGAGGATCCTTTTTCCTAGAAAGTTCAGCACTATAGCCTTAAATTAATCAGAGATGATGCTCCCGTGTCAGAGATGGTCATACCAGTGAACACCAGACAGATGCTAGCAAACACAATTTCATTTTGCCCATATTTCTAACTTGATTGTGTGCAGTGGCCATATAATTGCTTCAAGATGGGTAAAAAACCTCTTCCAATATCTTTTTACTTTGATCTTTGGTGAATGCTAATATGTTTATATAGCACCTGCAGTGAGTAGGGCAAGCAATCCTAGAACCAGCTCTCTCTGTATCTGCTGCTCCAGGACCAGCTCTGTTTTATAGGGGGAAAGTTACAGCAGACAGCAATTTTTGGCTAAGAAAACTGTTTCTTCTCAGGCAAAGTGATGACACCTTTATAGTACCTAAGAGACCTTATATATTGTACGGTCATTAAGCAGGGTCAAGAAAACAAGAACAACAATGAAGTTTTTGTTAATTCATCAGTGCTTGTTATCAGGGTGAGAGGTAGCAAGGTAGAAACATTTGCTTAATATGACGATACATAAACCTAAAGCTGAGTTACTAATAGACACCTGTATCTTTGGAGTTTCTCAGAAAATGTGCACTCTTCTGAAACACACAGACATCACCCATGAGAAAGCCTGAAAATTGTTACGTGGAAGCAGTTTATAGCAGCACTACCTGGTCTTTCTTGGGTCCATATTTCAGAGATCAGTATTTCTATTAGTAACAACCTGTAAGAGAAGACACAGATTAGCAGCAGCCTCAGCTGTGACAGCAGCTTGGTAAAACAAATTCTGTGCCAAGAAAGTTCCAGTCTGGATATTAAGCTAGTCTTAAGCTTAGAGCTACAGATCCAGATTCTGAAATTACAAAATAGCTTTTCCTCAGTCACCTCTAGAAAGGTAGGAAAGGTAAACCAGAGAAGCTCATGCATTTAACGACCGCTTATATCTTGCAGCCTCAAAGCTCTCACCTCTGCACCAGACTCAGCTCCATTATACATAAGCTTGCAGCCTCTGCTGGTGTTTTTTTTCCCTTTAGATCCAAACATAAACAAAAACCTCCCTCACAAGCTTTGCACTGACACCAAAGCCTTTCTGGACTCTCAGAGTCTTGGGTTAAAGGGAATGGCTGCCACCTAAATACTGATGAAACTCATTTTCATCTCCTATGAGCCTATAATTCATGTCAGCTGTTCATTTGCTTTACTAATTAAATCTGCTCCTACCTAGTTCCCTAGGTTCCCCCTCTTTTCATGGTTGCTAGCTCCTACCTAGCAGGTTGTCAGGGGACAACATGAAAACTGGTACTGTTCTGGTTTTCCACTGATTGGGAGTTTTGACTCTTCATCCTGTGTAGTGACTTGACCCTGGTTGGACACCAGGTGCCTACCAAAGCTGCCTTATCACTCCCCTCCTCAGCTGCACAGGGGGGAGGAAATACAATGAAAGGCTCATGGGTCAAAATAAGGAGATCACTCACCTATTGCCATCATGGGCAAAGCATACTCAACTTGAGGAAATTAGTTTAATTAATTACTAATCAAACCAGAGTAGGATTATGGTAAATAAATCAAATCTTAAAAACACTTTTCCCTACCCCTCCGCTTTTCCTGGGCTCAATTTCACTCCAGTTTTCAGTAATTCCTCACCCCCTGTGACACAGGAGGACGGGGAATGGGGTTTGCAGTTAGTTTATCAGATGTTGCCTTTGCTTCTCCTTCCTCCTTAGGGGAGGATTCCTTGCGCTCTTTCTCTGCTCCAGTGTGGGTTCCCCCCTGGGCTGCAGAGGCACAGCTGCCTCACAGTGGTCTGCACCACGAGCTGCAGGAAATCTCTGCTCTGGTACCGGGAGCGCCTCCTCCCCTCCTGCTTCACTGACCTGGGTGTCTGCAGGGCTGTTCCTCTTACGTATTCTCAGTTCTCTCTCTGACTGAATAGCTTTTTTTCCCTCTTAACTATGTTATCTCAGAGGTGCTGCTGCTGTCACTTATAGGCTCATCCTTGGCCAGTAGCAGATCTGTCTTGGAAGCAGCTGGTACTGGGCCTGTCAGACACAGGGGAACCTTCTGGTAGCTTTTCACAAAGGCACCTCTGTAGCCTCTGGCTACCAGAACCTTGCCTTGAAAACCCAGTACACCTGTCTCTTCTGTGGAAGACTTTGCATAACCTTCCCTGGACAGCTAAAGCCTGCCAGAGGAGAATGTGTAAAATATGGTTTTAAGGCAATTGGTGTAACGAGAAAGGTAAGGAACTATTGACCTTTAAGGTAAGTAGTCAAAACTAACAGTAAAAGAAAACCTAGCTGGAGATTGATGGGTGTCACAAACTAAATGAACTGTCCCATAGGATGACCAGAAGTCATCACCAAATTTGGGGAAAATTAACACCAAAACTGTGGAGGAGTGGATCTGACCACAAACAGATTGGACAAAAGGCAGACAGGTCATGCCTGTGGCGCTAGGTGTGGGTCAGTAACTGTTTCCCATGTACTCTGGTCGCTGTGAGTGATGTGTAGGAACAGGATGTCCCTGTAGCTGCTGAGCTGAGCTGCTAATGGTCAGAAGGTGGCCACGTCATTTAGAGTGCAAAGGAGTTGCTGTAGGGTCTATTCACACTGCCTGCGAGTGTCAAGCACTGTTTGTGTATAGCTGTAGCTATATCAGTAGCATAAACAATAACAGCTGCAACACTCTTATGTAATAAAGGATGCTGGAATTCATTATTCCTTGTCTTGGACAGCATTCTGTTATGCTGTCAGTCACTCTGTGCAAACACATCTTCAACTCTCAGAGCCATGGTTCCCCCGAGGCAATGAAATTGTTATAGGTAAAAAAATCATCTCTTCTTTCATGGCTAAACCACTGCTTTCATTTCCCCATTTTCTTTGTGCACTCTGTATCTAGCAGCTTTAGCAGGATGTAAAGAATATTCATTCACCTTGTGCATGTCAGTGCATGCCATTCTTCTGTTTGAAACACCTTTGCCAAGAGGCAAGCTTAGCAGTGATGCTTAATGAATGGTCAGAGCTGCCTGCGTCTCTCTATATAATTCGTATCTCGCCTAATCTTATATTGGGGATTCTTTTGTCCTAGGCTGATGCCTGTAACCTTTGGAGATTGCTCCTTGCTCTGCAGACGGGAAGGCTGAGGGAACCGCAGCTGGAGGGTTTACTTGTAATTAGCACCAGTGTCCTCGGGAGGGCGCACGAGTCCCTCCTGCCGCTGCTCAGGCTGGTCCTCCGCGGCCGCGGCTCCCTCCCGGCCTCGGCAGCCGCCTCTGGCCAGGGCTTGTCCTTAAACCTGGCGAGGATTACGCAGGAGGACATATGTATTTGTGCCTCTTATCACGGCTAACCTTACTACACCCTTCCCACACCCTCAGGAGTGTCAAACAACTAACTGAATGTAAACCCTAAGCTTTGCCATGCTCCAAGATGATGGATTTTACCCCAACAGTAAGTGTTCATGTTGCTGTGGTTTCTTTCTGAAATTCCCTAGGTGGTAATTTTTTAGCTCTATAGGGAGTTTTCCTGAGAAACACTTTCCACCAAGGCTACTATAAAAATAATGGATTATAATAATAAATAAAACTATGATCAGGCAGTCAGGATTAAATATTAGATCATGCACCCCTGCTTATTATTGTTGGAGTGGAGACCACTTGAATTATGGCTTCATTTCACCGCGTGGCGTGTTTTTACAATATTACAAAAGAGCTACTACACTTCTTCAGAACTTGATTTTAGGTACCACCAAGGAAGAGCCTAGGATTTCCTCCAGCTTGCATTAACTGCACTTGACATTTAAAGAAGATCTGCACTGTTGACAAGCCCATCATGGTAATTATATGGTAAGTGTCAAAGCTGCTCAAGCTTTTCCACCCCAAACAGATTCTAGCCATGTTTTCAATAATCCTTCCCTCTGCCAATACTCACACGCAGGCTGAGGTTTTGGGGCAAAGTGGGATCCTGGATGTGTCTTCCTTACTTCTCGCAGTTTAAACAGGATCATGATAACTAGCAACCATTTACTGGAATGGGAAAAGAATTGCACTAGTTCTGTTACTACTCGGCTTTTGTTGTGGGGTTTTTAATTATTTTTATTTTTTTTTTTTTAGTATGTTGCACATGATATTTTGGACCATAATTATGATTCTGGGCAATAAAATAATATCAATAAATCTGAGATTATTTATATCCAGTCAAACCTAAATTACCATCTGTTTTAACTAGAAAGCAAGAAGGATTCTTGTCTGACATAATTTTAATTTCTAAAGAATACTAAAATCTTAAAGACTTTACTTCAGCTCTATGGCCAAAATGTTGAAGATTACAGACAAAATTTTCCTTCTGGCCTTTCAATCAGTATCAGGGCAAAACCAGGAAGAAATGATGCAGCATTATGAGCACTTTTAGGCCTAACAACTATGTGGAACCACATGCTGATGTCAGTGTATCTTAATCTCCCCAGCCTTGTCACTGGTAGCATAATTCTGCCACAGCAAAGAGTGACTGGGCAATAGGATCAGATCATGTAGTGACATGACCCTTGGATGAAGGAAAAAGGGAGGTCCATGCTATCTACTACAGTTATCTGTTAAGCATATACGAAAGCTATTTTGACTTCATGGAAAAATGCACAACAAATTAGTCAAATCATAGTTCCTCTCAGATTAGGTAATAGATAATTCTATGCTGATAGGAATAATTAAACAAAGAGAGATTTTCCATTCTCACCCTTATAAAGAGACCAGTGTAAAATGTCCACCACTCATTTTCTTCACAGAGTTGCAATGCAGAATAATATTCAATCAACTATCTGTCTCTCTTTTTCCACTTCCTCCCGTTAACCTGTTCCTAGACAGTGTGCTTATGTGCTGATCTAATTGAAATGTTTTCCATGTAAAAATAAATAAATGAATAATGAGGAGACAGAAAACACACAGTTCATCTGTAAGTGTTATCTGTAAGAGCAGACACATTAGATAGAATGAGGCCATTAAGTAAAACTGAACAACTTATGCTGTGCTATCTCTGCTGCAAGATAAGCCTCCTCTGGGGATGTGAATGATATCCTAAACCATCATTGATTTGATTTTCAGTTAGGCACAGTCCTGTTATGGGAGTACAATAGAGCTAAAGTCCCCAGAGTGTCAGGAAACAATCTGTCTCAGAGTTATGGGTAGTTTTCTGTGTGCTTCCCCACACTCAGGAGCAAGAGGTATGATGATAGCCAGCTAACAATTCACAGATTAAAACAGGACCTGCACATTTAACAAGACAAATGTCATAGACTCATAGAATGGTTTGTGTTAGAAGGGACCTAAAAGACCATCTAGTTCCAACCCCCCTGCCGTGGGTAGGGACACATCACACTAGACCAGGTTGTTCAAGCTGGCCTTGAACGCAGCCAGGGAATGGGTCAGCCACAGCTTCTCTGGGCAACCTCTCCCACTGTCTCACCACCCTCATAGTGAAGAATTTCTTCCTCATATCTAATCTAAATCTCCCGTCTCTCAGTTTAAAGCCATTTCCTCCTGTCCTATTCCTACATGCCCGTGTAAAAAGCTCCACTCCAGACTTCTTGTAGTCCCCTTTAGGTATTGAAAGACTGCTATAAGGTCTCCCTTCTAAAAGCTTTTCCTTCTCCCGGCAGAACAAACCCCTCTTCACAGGAGAGGTGCTCCAGCTCTCTGATAATTTTTCTGGCCCTCCTCTGGACTTGCTCCAACAGGTCCCTGTCCTTCTTATGTTTGGGGGGACAGATATGGATGCTGTACTTCAGGTCCTGAGTTAAAGCTTTATAAGGCATGCTATGGTAGTTCTTTCTTCTCTGAACAGGGTACAGCAGGACATTTGAAACAAGCCTCCCCATAAGACTGCTGGTCACAACCGTATTGTCTTGTGAAGTACATCACGTTTTGCACAAAGAGCCATGCCTCCACCACCCCTTCTCCCCACTCATCTCCTTTTGTGTCATCTCCTTCAGTGTGGTGGTGCAAGAGGAGTGGGTGCCCTCCTCTGAAGCAGGACCATAACCTATAGATTTATGTACGATATCTTCTATAATCGATAATACAATTTCAAAGCTTGTCCGCACCACAAAACTTGAGCCAAATGAAGCAAAAAAGAATTACGCCAGGAAGTAATTTGGCCCTCAAAGTCCAGTTAGGATTTGAGAATAGGAATTTATGTGTGGTGGAAAGCAGTTTGTAGAAATGTCTGGAACCAAATGCAAAGCAATTTAGATTACTGTGATAGCACAAAAGCGCTTTGTATAGACAATTTAAGACATCTGCCCATGGTCCAGACATCTGTGTGCAATGAATACCATTTCTGAGCTAGCTCTTTACTTATCATTCAGTGATGTCCATTAGTAATTGCTGCCCCTGTACAACCCTGTCTTTGTCTATATGTAGTTATATATGGTTACTTGACAACTGTAATAAACAAGGAAAGAATTACTAGTTCTTAAATTGAAAATACAATCTGTGATCTAGTTCTATTTCAAATATAGATAAACACATTTCACTCTTCCCTTCCATTCTCTCTTTGCCTAAATTTAAAGATGTTATTGCATATTTATATCCCTCAAAGTAACGGACACATAAACTAGCTCCTGTTATGCAGACGGGTCGTGCAGATACAATGATTTTGTATTTGTAGCTGTTCTTCAGTTTCAATCCTTCTGTAATGCTGAAGAATCTGAAACATTCAGGCCTATGATCAGAAGACAAGATTCTTCTCTTCAGACAGATTTCTTGTCTTCAGTCACTTCCAAAACTTGCTGGTATTTATGCTCACTATTTCACTGATTTGGAATCCTATCTTTTCTCTGTTTATGTAAAGTCTTTGAGATCTTGCCGTATCATTTACTTGTCTGGTAAGTAAGCCTCTAGCGCTGCAAGAATGAAGGAAATCTTATTTGGTGCAAAACCATGCACCAGTACTGATTAGACTTTGTAGCAACAGAGATAGCAAGTGAAAATAGTGTGTAATCAGCAGCAAATAAACAGATTTGTTCCATCTGTTCAAGTAATTCCATTGTCTTATTAGCAGTCAAAATGAAGCAATATAGAACCAAGAAGAGACTAATCTTCCCAGAGTATCTTTATAAAATTTAACTTGAAAGTCTTGTTGTAATTTATTTAAATACAATTTTAGGCTTGCTTATTGAAGTCTCTAATGTTTAATGCTGCAGTCTTGAATAAACAACAACCAGATCCTCTCTGGTTTCAGTGAGCTTTGGATTAGGCTCTTGGTGTTTGGAGGATGAGTTTGTCTGTGTTCCCAGCACACAGTAAACAATGAAAAACTTTTTTATTGATTGATACATTTTGAAATTTGGAAGTGTACTCTTTCACCAGTGTTTATCTGCATTCTACTGCTGATAGAGCTCCATATTGCCTGTGGGGCAGAAGATAGGTTCAAATTTGGATGACACATCTCTTCTCCCCAGAACTGGCAGCCATCCAGCGCTAAGTTAAAGGTCTTACAGCACTCTTCATAACGCTTAAGGGACAACTCCAGCTTTTTGCCAGATTTCCTTCTTCTGTGGAAACAGAATATAATCAAAGAGATGCAAATGATAAATTACCTTTATGCAGGATCATAAAATATAGATACTGTCTGAGAATATCCCCATCTTGCACAATGGATTTTGTAAGGCACAGGTCATGTATATGGAGAGTACTCTATGAATAAGGCCAGAGAGACAAAATGGCTTACCCTTTTCGACTCCACAGCATTCAGTGGAAAAGACTGTGCTAAAGAAAAGCTGTGTTGGGTCTTCCAAACTCCTCTTCCATTTTTTTCCCCTCTTTATCTTGAGCAATGAGACAAAAAAGGAATTAGTGCACTAATTTAGACCATTATACTGAGATTGGGGCAATATGCCTCAGATTTTCCATGTGATCTTAGAAGTCTCACTGGGCATCAGTACTTACATCCCCCATTTATAACACAGGTTCACAGTACTGCTAGGTAAAAAGTTTGTGAACTGCTCAGACACTACAGAATACATGTAGCAAAAGAGCCACACATGCCATATAAATATGGAAGATCATTTATGTTTTACTACAGTGGCAATATTTTAGATCTAATCTGTCTAGATTTATGCTTCTTTTGGGTAACTATAGGGAAAATTGGTCTCAGATTAGGTACTTTACAGGAAAGAGAGAAGTTTGTGGCAGCCTGGGAAAAATACAGGGATGTTGTCTGGGAAGCTAGGGACCAGGTTAGAAAAGCTAAGGCCCAGATAGAATTAAACTTGGCTAGGGATGTTAAGGATAACAGGAAGGGATTCTATAGGTATATTGCAAATAAAAGACAGACTAGGGGTAGCAAGGGCCCCCTCCAGAAGCTATTGGGAGAACTGGCTACCCTGGATTTCGAGAAGGCTGAGGTTCTGAATGACTTCTTTGCCTCAGTCTTCACTGGCAAATGCTCTGACCACACCGCCCAAGTCTTGGAAGACAGATGCAAGGACTATGAGAATGAAGACCCTGGGCCCACTGTAGGAGAGGATCTGGTTCAAGACCATCTTAGGAACCTGAACGTACACAAGTCCATGGGACCTGATGAAATCCATCCGCGGGTCCTGAAGGAGCTGC
>JAOEHY010039696.1:0-10214 GCA_025447955.1 Psilopsiagon aurifrons | reverse complement strand
GAGGCACTGGAATGGGTTGCCCAGGGAAGTTGTGAAGGCTCCATCCCTGGTGGTGTTCAAAGCCAGGCTAGACATAGCCTTGGGTGATACGGTTTAGTGTAAGGTGTCCCTGCCCATAGCAGGGGGTTGGAACTAGATGATCTTAAGGTCCTTTCCAACCCTAACTATTCTATGATTCTATGTGCTCCCCTGGTCCTTCCAAGAAGAGATGGAGACCTGAGAAGACTTCATCGGAATCCATGTAAGGGGAATAACACAGGGAAGAATGAGGCAGGAACAGATGTGGAAACCAGGCTCTCACATCTGCAGAGCATCAGCCTGATCTACACCCCTGATTAGACAGGAGAGGAAGGTTAAACAGACCTTCTCCTCCCTTTCAACTACCTCTTCTTGCTTCTTCAGGTAACAGACTTCTTTTAAAGAGCATAAATAAAACCATTTTTTCCTCCTCAAATAATCCATTCACCTTAGTGCAACCTAAAAGGACAAGGCTAAACAGAAACAAACAAAAAAAAAAGCATAAATAACAGAAGAAACAAATAATGTCATACGTTTCCTTGCTTCACTTAAGACCATCTACAGAAAGACAGGTTGAAATCAAAGTTAAAACTACAAGTCAGTAACTCTCCCATCCAATCTCACCTTATAAATCCTGAACCACCATTATGTTTTTGAAATCTTACGCAAATTCCCTTTTCTATTGTGATAGAAGTGAGGGCAACAAAAGGGAGAAAAAGATATAGGCATCAATTCTCCAAATAGACGGTTATCCAGCTGCTGAACACAGCACTGTACCCTCTGCATCAATAAACTCCAATTTAACTGTTATTCAATATCTAACCAATGGAGCAGACCAAGATCACAGGAATGTAACTTCTCAGATAAAGCATGCAGAGGGCTGTAATATCCACAGTCACCAGAGAACTGAAGGGTAGAAACAGGATCCTGCTAAAGCTAGAAGACAATATATTAGGTGTTATTGTAAATGAAGTGTACCTCAAGAGTTTCAGTTTATATGTGCCTATATGGGGCAAACTTGCATCCTAGTGAATTAATATAATCTTTATGGGACTCCTTCATCTGAACCTTTCCATATAAAAATCATTTACAGAGCCATCTAACCCATATTTGTCTGTTAAGATATGCTGCATAGGGACATTTCAGTTGTGGCAATGAACAGTTTGTCTGTACCTAAGATAACACAAATGGAAAAATATTCCATCTACAAAAGATGCATGCATGGCAAAAGAAAAGTATAAAGCTTGCCTTTAGTAAAAGGAACCATTTCTTCTTTCTTTTTCTTACATTTCATTTGCCCCAATTCTCTGCTTCAGAGAGCAAGAGAAATCAAGTATTTATTTTCTACGTAGTACCCACAATTAATAAGTTAAATGTAAGTTCAACAACTGTAAAAATTGCCCCCAATTAAATGCTAGTTCACAGATGCTGATGAAATTTATATCTTCAAGTCAATCATATTACAGCATACTGGGTGCAGCTGGGAAGGAGGCAGCTTTCTTCACAGCAGCCCATATGGAGCTAAGGCTTTAGATGTGTGGCTAAACCAGCATTGACAGCTCACCATGTTTTAGCAATTGCTGAGCAGTACTTGCACAGTGCTGAGGCCTCTGCCACCCCACAGTGAGTGGGGTGGGCAGGAGACTGAGAGAAGACCCCAACTAGCCACAAGGATATTAAGCAACCACAATGTTAGGTTCTGCAGATAAAACTGGAGGACAGTTTGCCCGAGGTAGCCATTGCCCTCCATTGGTCTTCTGGTGGGAGGTGGTAAACGGCTGCCCTGGCATCACACATTTGTCTTCTTCCTCAGACCAGGGCTCAGTAAGTAAGTTTCTTTGTGAATTCTCTTTGATTGGTTGGGTTTTGTGGCAGGGTATGCAAGGACACGAAAATTACTGCCTATATTGTGAACTGGGTTGCACTGTAGAAGAAACTCAAAGGGCAGTCAAGCATGAGCATCTCTTAAGAATTCCTTTCAAAAAAAGAGCCATGCCCTAGGAAGTCGGAGAACATCCATTTTAGGAAATGAAACCTGTAATGGAAGTTAAAGGAGGCAACAGACATCAGCAGACAGGCTGAATAAGGCTGCTGCAGTTCAGTAGTCACAGCACTAACTCTGCTAGGCACACATGATACTAAAAGCAATGAGAAATTAACTACAGACAAGTCTAGAATTTTCAAATCACATCTTGAGACAAACTTTTTCTAGTATTCATCAAGCTGAAGCTTCCTAAGTGAAGGAGACTGAAAATCTAGCTTCCTTCTCAGCTCAGCCACTAACTCAAATCTAGACATAAACTGAAATCCATCAGATCATGACCAATTACCAGACCAAGAGTGCACTGCCCCAGCCACGTTGCCGCACTCCACCTCCAGCACTGCACCACCTCTTTATAGAGGTGTGTAACTGCTTGGGAAAGATTTAAGTCTCTGCTAGCAATAAGGTCCCCAGAGCACTCTACAATTCCCACTGATTTAAACTTGAAGCCAGAAGTACCAATAAAATAGCATACTGCTCTCCAAAACCACGGCATTAGTTTTCCCTTTTATAATAGGGAATTAAAGTATTTGTTTTCACTGTGACAAAAAAATTAAGTAAAGCATTTTAATAGACCTAAAATACCAAAACAACGAAAAACAATGCAGTAAAGATCACCAAATATTAGCTTGTAACATCACCTGTATCTCACAACAATATATAACTATGTTATATCCTGATTTTTGGAAGCTAATGCTTTTACCTACAGAAAGGTGTAGGTAAAAACACAGGCCAGCAGAGTCCAGGTGTCTCTTCCACGTCTGCTTGTCCTATACCTTCATTTCACATTGTTTATTCAGCTTTTGTCTTGACATACCTTATACAGTGCCATAATCTTGCATAGAGCCTCCAGGCTCCAACAAAAAAAAAAAATGCATCAGTAACAATCAAATGACAAGTTAGAATAAGAACATATCTTTAAGCAGCTTTTAAACCTCTTTTGTACAGGATTTAAGCCTTTATTTATTTACATATATATGACATGTATATACATATATACAGATACATATGTATGTATATATGCATAATGTATATATACATCCCATACAAGTTTTACACATATAATCTATAATTTTATAATATTATGTATTATAACTAATAGAAATATTTATACACATATACTTTATATATATATAGCATATAATAGTGACAGGTCACCTGCTTCCTCCTGATTGTTAAATCCATTTCTCTACAAAGAGGCAATCCTTTTTCAAAAGGAAAAGCACCGAGAGTACCAGAAGTAGAAAGTGATGGAAAAGTTCAAAAGAAGAGGAGAGAAATAATGACACTGATGATCCCACTTCCCAGCAGCACCAGTGTCTCCGGGCATAGGCAGCAGAAGCAGAGGCCTGAAGGACAGGGCACTGGGTAGTCCACACTGATACTGCCCACCAGACCTCAGAGCCTTGGCACACACACTTCCTGGCGGAGAAGGATGGGAACAGCTGGGATGCCCATAGAGCATGTTCCAAAAAGAACAGCATGAAAGAGTCCAAAATGGACCATTCCAGAAGGGAAATTTTGTCTTCTTAACTGTCCCACCAGCCTTCTTACCTCCCCTACCAATTTTCTGCTTTGTAAACCAGAGCTGAGGCACTAAAAACAACGCATTTGTGGACTTTGTGTGTTGCATAAGCTTATAATTCAGGAGAGTTTATGACTGCAAGTCATTTGTATTGATCTATTTACTTCATTAGCAAGGGGAAGATGGAATTCTGCATTGATGGAGAATCGAACTGAATAAAGAATAGCTGATTACACATTTTAAAAATCACATTATAAAGTTAAGTTTCCTAATGACATACCCAAAATTAAATACAAGAGCACAGAGTCAAACTATCTAAATCTATTGTTAGGAACTTAAATCTCTGATCTATCTTATCTGTGGATGAAGAAGTGATGCAGCTGCTTTTGCAAACTGTCACCTTATCTCCCTTATTTGATAAAGCTTTACAAGACCTGCTAATGCAATTATGAAAAATCTGTAATACCGTCATAAAAGCAATAACTTGGCAAGCATGAAACAATATCATTGAGAAATTAATGTTCCAGGAGTACGAAATGAAAATATTTCATACACCAAAATATGAAAGAGAAAAAAAGCAAGTCTATGAATAACAACACCACCTTTCCATTGGGCATTTCAAAGTACTATAAAAAGACACATACAAATTATTTTCTTGATTTTATTTGATGGGGAAAGTTGAATGCAATTTACTGAAGGCCACAGAGTGAGACAGAGACATAACTAAGGAGCAAAGCTGCAGTTCTTTAGTCCCACTCCAACACCCTGGTATTGCAGCACACTATATCATACATACCATTACAGAAACTACAATGAAGAAACCCACTCTCCTGTTGACCTCCCCAGTATTATCCTTCCTTTGGTGGCTTTTCCACAAACCACTTCCAACCTACCTTCCCCTTGTGGATAACTCAACCATCTGGCAAGGCCTGCAAGGACTGCCTTGAGCATCCCAGCCAGCACCAAGCCCAAGGCAGACCACAGTGCTAGGACGTCCTGATGGCTACAGCACTGGCTGCAGCCTCCGTAAAGACAACTGGGCAATCTCACCAGTAGGCACAGCTCTGTGGGAGGAGGCACAAGGGAAGATCTCCTGAGAGACTCAGGTTCTCATAAGGGCTGAGTCAGCTCTATTGCTACCTCATGAAGATCCAGGAATGGATGTAACCAAGCATGATGTCAGCACGCAGAGAAAATAATCTGTCATATCAACCTAATGGAGCCTGAATCTTTAATGTGTTATTGATTCTGCTAATGTTCCTCCATGCCGTCATCTGCAAGCAAAATACCTCTTTGTTTTATGGTAAACTACACTCAGGGTCATGCAGTACAATAGACAAATATCATTATGAAGAGGGTTTTGTTTTGTTGTGGTTTTTTCAAGCAACATAAGGTGTATAAAGTTCTGCATTTAAAAGCAGTCATTACCATCGTTAGAATCATAGAATAGTTTGGGTTGAAGAGGCCTTCAAAGGTCATCTAGTCCAACCCCTCTGCAATGAGCAGGGACATCTTCAACTAGACCAGGTTTCTCAGAACCACATCCAGCCTGGCACTGAATGTCTCCAGCAGTGCTGCATCCAACATCTCTCTGGGCAACCTGTGCCAGTGTTTTACCACCCTCACTGTGAAAAATTTCTCCCTCATGTCCAGCCTAAATCTCCCCTCTTTTAGCTTAAAACCATTATTAGCACTAAGAGGAAAATCAGCCATGCTTAATTCTAGTCATTCAATCTTAGATCACCTAAAGAGAAGACACCTCAATGTAGCAGGCATATCCTAAACAAACAGACAAGACTGGCAGAGCTACAGGAACACAGCGCTGTAATCAGCATTTCAGTGCTCATTTCAAGACTCATGTGGGCAGAGGTTTCGTTCTTTTTTCCATCTTTGCTCACTATGCAAATCAAATACAATTCCTGTCCCCCTAAATGTCTAACAGTATGCTTACTGAGTACAAGTGTCAAGATTGCCTACTTTAAATCATATGCTGAACATTCACCAGTTCCCACCGATTTTCAGGAGAGCTGTGTTACTTCTGTTACCAAGCTGCAGACACAGGAAACTCAGAACTGATGGAGGTGATCAGGGAAATTTTGGAGGCAAAAGGTTCTGCTACTAGACTCCTTCATCTAACCTCGCAATTGACTCTTTTCTCCTCCATCCCCTGCAGGACAGGGCAAACTCTGGTCCCACTCCTTCCCACCCTTGAAACACAGCCAGCTCTCACCTGCTATTTCACACCTTCTTGCATCACCATGATTAATAGAAACATGTTTCTGACAAAGACAAGTAACATTAATCTTTATTTCTGGGGGGTGCAACCCTACTACATGTCTAAAGAACAATCTTTTGTCCAGGCTCTGAAAACTGCAACATTTATGGTTATTCATCATCTTTGTCTTCTATAACTGCAGGCAGATGAGCTCATTAAGTAGAAAGCATGATGAATAAACTCATACACCTCAGCATCGTGTATTTGAGGCTATTCCCCTTTTCCTCCCCCAGGTTTGACACATGCTACCTCTTCTCAATGACTTCCTCTGCAAACATCAGAGACCTTAGCAGGTTTGGAAATGCAGCACAATGAGAAAAGCAATGGACTTTTGATCCATTTACCCTTTTATGTTGAAATCCAGATCTGGCCCCTGAGCAGAATCACACTTAAAGAAGTATTCCCCCCTTTGTTGAAACACTGAGAAAAACTTCATCCTGCAGACAGCTGTGAAAACTCCTGTCAGTGAATAAATTATGAAATGCCTCAAAGTAATAACTATACTTAGAATATACAAGATGAGTCATTATCCTGAAAAATTACAACCCCATCTGTCAGATGCACAAAGCCAGGAACTTTATATAGAAACCATAGAACTTTCCTTTAGATAAAACCAGCCTGCTGAATCTGTATCTTCTCTAAAATAGTAACCTGCCCTGTTCTCTGGCTTAGAATGTTCTATTTTGGGGTGATAGCCCACTACAAATAAGGGTTGTTTTGTTTTGGCATGTTTACGCTTTATCCATCTGCAAACAGGCAAAAGTCTGGGAGAAAACAAAAAAGTAATCATTACTTGCTAGTAAAGAGACCTTTGCCAAATGTCCAGAATGAAGGATACTGTGGGTTAAACACATTTCACCTCTGAGGGAAGTTAACCGTGCAAGCGTAGTTCTACTAGAAATTATACATACATAAAAACCTGCATCCTTCATAAGCTGGCCTATTTTCTTCAGAAACATTCGTGCAGAAAAATAGTTAAGATTCATAGTCAAGTGCAGTCAAGCGTTAATACATATTCATGTCTAGGACATGGATTTTGTGTTATCACAAGGAAGTTTGGGGGGGGAGGAACTTGTTTGTTGGCTTTTTTTTTTAAGGTGGTAAATGTTCTCAAGCAAAGAAAGCTTTGTGGACATCAGATCTTCACTGATTCCAGGAATTTACACTGTAAATGTAATAATATTGACACACTCAAGGAAATATTGATACTACAATCAAGAAAACGGATTGAAAAAAACAATATCTACTTTGCTGCTTAAATACTATCCAAATAGCTATGTTATCATTGAAGAAATTAGAAAAAATTCATATGAAAAAAGTATATGCTCCAAGCATAAGACGCACAATCTCATGCATGACAACTCATTTAAACCACACATTAAAATTTGCAAAGTACCAACTCTGCTTCTAGGTACTGAAAAATCTGAGGTGATCTTAAGATGGTTTAGTGCTTTGGGTTGGGTTTTTTTATGCCTGTGTAGGAAATGCTAGCAGGGAAACCTCAGGCGCACTCTTCATTTTAGTTAGAAGAGTCAGATTTGTTTCCATTTCGTATCACAACTCAAATGTCTCAAAAAGTCCTTTCTTTTTTCACTGAAGAGAGCACAGCAAAAGAAAAATTATTGAAATATTTTGTATAAATGTTTGTCTGGGTCATCACAGAGCCAGAACACCTACAGGGAAATGAATTCAGTCATCATAAACCAAGAACCTTTATGCAAAAAGATTCTCTAAACAGTTTCAAACCTTCACGATTTATGAAGCTGAGTCATAGCACTTGTACAGTAAAGGAAGTTGAAACATAATTAAAATAGAAAATCCATGTAGTGGAGTATCAGCCTTCACTCTTGTTCTTTAATTCCTCAGAGCTTTCGTAATTTCCAACCTTCCTGGCGCCTTTCAAACTTATATTACATAGAAAAACAATTAGGTTCCTCCCGTCCTCTCCATGAGCAGCAATGATGCTACAGAAGCTAAGCAAGCAGCAGGAAATATTCTCTAAAGCCCAGAGAACAGAGTCCTAGGGGCAAGGATTTCAGTGCTAACACCCATGCACTATATGAACAGTTTCTCAAGCTGCTTCAGCTCCTAACAGGCATGCAGGGTCCTGCTCCTGACAAGAATATCCACTCAAATTATCACACCATGGTAATAGTTTAAGCTATGAGCTTCACCATACTGTGGTCATGCACAGGACTGATGAAGGAATTCCATCCAGGATGTGAAGGAGCTTAGCAGGGATTAGGTGCCTTCATGCACACAGTCCTTATTTTTATCATGCTTTTAAATCCTGGTTGCACATAAAAGGGGAAAAAAATAAATATAAAAACCCCAAAAATTGAAGTGGAAACAAAAAGCAAAGCCTGAAAACATTTCTAGTAGTTTTGTAGGACAACTGAAAAGGAACAAAAGAGCTTGCATAGGCAGAAATGTAAGCAGCACAATTCAATCAGGATGCACTTTGCAGCACAAGTAATGGGTTTCAGGGCACCTTGCAGTGTTAAGGAAACTGATCAGTTTATGGAGAGGGAAGGGTCTCCCTCGCATTCCAGCTTAACGATGAAAACAGCTTCACAGACCTTTGCCACGGGTAGAGTTGATAAAAGAAATTGAATTAGACATGCTTGTTCAGTTAAATAAACACAAAATTAGACTAGAAGTATTAGTGAAAAACTGCTACAAAGCTGATTATATGTTAAGCATTAGCCACTATCAATGTCATGAATGACCATAACTATTTGAAACACGGACAATTAATATTCTGTTCTGCAGGTCTTCATTACACCACTTTCAAATAAAAGCAGTCAGCATTTTTTACAATGCATCCTGTTTTCAATTCTTACCCTTTAAAAAAATATTACAATAATTAGGTTTCCTCAAAACCCAGGATTTTTAGTTATCCATTTTGCTCATACATACATGGTACAGGCCAGTTTCCTGTACCCTAATACATTAGGAACCACAAACTCCAACTCCCATGTGCCATACAAAGAGAGCAGAAGATTTCTAAGGCATCTGTGCAAGTCAGAAAAGAAAAACACCAACAGTAAAGACTTTTACCACATGACTGAGGAAAGATAACATGCTTTTTAAGGTTGTATTAGAAAACATTGTAAGAAATACGACTTCATAGTTCACCATTCCTAATTAGCTGCTCTCCATATCTGCATTATTTAAAGCTACTTTTCATACTGCTAAGTGTGTTAACTCAGCAAAGACTTTCATTCACCAGTATAAGGTTCAGCAAATGACATAGCTTTAAGTTAGCCAGTGAACTTCCATCATTGGCTACTCATCCTCAGACAAGCGTCTCTGTTCCTCAGTCACTTCACTCCTTCAGCCAACAGGGCAATGCAGTTTCCACTGCCTGTCCCATCTGCAATGGACACACATTCTGGGGAGCCAAGGGCTTACCTCAGGCAGTGTTGGAACATTGACCTATTTTTTATGAAGTACATGGCCTGCCTTTTTATTTCCTGCTGCCAGCCTTATTCTTCTGTTCCACCCTGAAAACACCCAAACCAGAAATCATTTAAAGCATCCAGCTCTTCAAACAACTGCTGGGTCACATTCTCAGTGAAAGAATGTGAGAGACTACCTGAGAAGCCTACAAAATAGTAGTGTAATTCATAGGTATTTGTCCATACATAAACTTGTTTTCTATTTACAGCAAGGTATGAAAGGCTGCACAAGCCAGGCAAAAGCCCACCTATGCTCTTCAAGAGCCAGCAATAGCAGAGCCCTAGGGAAAGTGCTAATAAAGAGGTAAAGCATGCACCAAGACATCCTCAGAATACATGCTAGCTTGCACATCTGAGAATTCCTGAGCCAGAAATATTATCTTCCTAGTTAACAGCCTTCAACAGGTTATTTCTGAAACCTGTGCTATCATTTTGTGAAACAATGCATGGTGCCACATGACAAGCTCCACAGTCCAACTATACTACGCAGAAAAAGATTTCTTTCATGTGCTTTGAGCCTGCAGCCTCCCAGTTCTGCTTGATGCTGCTAGCTCTTCTGCCGGAGGACACAGTGAAGAGTCATTCCCTAGTTATCCCTCCCGACAGTCACAAACACATAGACATTCTTCATTTTGCTGCAACTGCAGCTGTTTCCAGCTTGAATAATTATATTGTAGTTCATCATTCCACTTGCAGAAACAGTGTCTTTAATGACCCTCGTTGCTCTTGTTCATATCTACTTTACTTAGGCTGTATCAGCTTAGAAATTGTAGAGCACAAGCGAGGCAGAACTGCCCATAGTATTCAATACACAGGGGCAGCACTGCCCTACAAAGGGCCCCTGCAAAGTTTTATGCTGGTTCTCCATTCCTTCTCTAGCTCTTGCCATTTGAT